>CAKAJA020000740.1:0-31129 GCA_916610235.2 Lasioglossum morio | reverse complement strand
TTATGCGTTATGCGTTATGCGTTATGCGTTATGCGTTATGCGTTATGCGTTATGCGTTATGCGTTATGCGTTAAGCGTTATGCGTTATGCTTTATGCGTTATGCGTGATCCGTTATGCGTTATGCGTTATGCGTTATGCGTTATGCGTTATGCGTTATGCGTTATGCGTTATGCGTTATGCGTTATGCGTTATGCGTTATGCGTTATGCGTTATGCGTTATGCGTTATGCGTTATGCGTTATGCGTTATGCGTTATGCGTTATGCATTATGCGTTATGTGTTAACGTTATGCGTTATGCCTTTTGCGTTATGCTTTATGCGTTATGCGTTATGAGTTATACGTTATGCGTTATGCGTTATGCGTTATGCGTTATGCGTTATGCGTTATGCGTTATGCGTTATGCGTTATGCGTTATGCGTTATGCGTTATGCGTTATGCGTTATGCGTTATGCGTTATGCGTTATGCGTTATGCGTTATGCGTTATGCGTTATGCGTTATGCGTTATGCGTTATGCGTAATGCGTAATGCGTTATGCGTTATGCGTTATGCGTTATGCGTTATGCGTTATGCGTTATGCGTTATGCGTTATGCGTTATGCGTTATGCGTTATGCGTTATGCGTTATGCGTTATGCGTTATGCGTTATGCGTTATGCGTTATGCGTTATGCGTTATGCGTTATGCGTTATGCGTTATGCGTAATGCGTTATGCGTTATGCGTTATGCGTTATGCGTTATGCGTTATGCGTTATGCGTTATGCGTTATGCGTTATGCGTTATGCGTTATGCGTTATGCGTTATGCGTTTTGCGTTATGCGTTATGCGTTATGCGTTATGCGTTATGCGTTATGCGTTATGCGTTATGCGTTATGCGTTATGCGTTATGCGTTATGCGTTATGCGTTATGCGTAATGCGTTATGCGTTATGCGTTATGCGTTATGCGTTATGCGTTATGCGTTATGCGTTATGCGTTATGCGTTATGCGTTATGCGTTATGCGTTATGCGTTATGCGTTATGCGTTATGCGTTATGCGTTATGCGTTATGCGTTATGCGTTATGCGTTATGCGTTATGCGTTATGCGTTATGCGTTATGCGTTATGCGTTATGCGTTATGCGTTATGCGTTATGCGTTATCCGTTATGCGTTATGCGTTATGCGTTTTGCGTTATGCGTTATGCGTTATGCGTTATGCGTTATGCGTTATGCGTTATGCGTTATGCGTTATGCGATATGCGTTGTGCGTTATACGTTTGCGTTAGGCGTTATGCTTTATGGGTTATGCGTTATGCATTATGCGTTATGGGTTATGCGTTATGCGTTATGCATATGCGTTATGCGTTATGCGTTATGCGTTATGCGTTATGCGTTATGCGTTATGCGTTATGCGTTATGCGTTATGCGTTATGCGTTATGCGTTATGCGTTATGCGTTATGCGTTATGCGTTATGCGTGATGCGTTATGCTTTTTGCGTTATGCGTTATGAGTTATACGTTATGCGTTAAGCGTTATGCGTTATGCTTTATGCGTTATGCGTGATCCGTTATGCGTTATGCGTTATGCGTTATTCATTTTGCGTTATTCATTTTGCGTTATGCGTTATGCGTTATGCGTTATGCGTTATGCGTTATGCGATATGCTATATGCGTTATGCGTTATGCGTTATGCGTTATGCGTTGTGCGTTATACGTTTGCGTTATGCGTTATGCGTTGTCCGTTATGCGTTATGCTTTATGCGTTATGCGTTATGCGTTATGCGTGATGCGTTATGCTTTTTGCGTTATGCGTTATGAGTTATACGTTATGCGTTAAGCGTTATGCGTTATGCTTTATGCGTTATGCGTGATCAGTATGCGTTATGCGTTATGCGTTATGCGTTATGCGATATGCTATATGCGTTATGCGTTATGCGTTATGCGTTAAGCGTTATGCGTTATGCTTTATGCGTTATGCGTTATGCTTTATGCTTTATGCTTTATGCGTTATGCGTTATGCGTTATACGGTATGAGTTATGCGTTATGCGTTATGCGTTATGCGTTATGCGTTATGCGTTATGCGTTATGCGTTATGCGTTATGCGTTATGCGTTATGCTTTATGGGTTATGCGTTATGCATTATGCGTTATGGGTTATGCGTTATGCGTTATGCATATGCGTTATGCGTTATGCGTTATGCGTTATGCGTTATGCGTTATGCGTTATGCGTTATGCGTTATGCGTTATGCGTTATGCGTTATGCGTTATGCGTTATGCGTTATGCGTTATGCGTGATGCGTTATGCTTTTTGCGTTATGCGTTATGAGTTATACGTTATGCGTTAAGCGTTATGCGTTATGCTTTATGCGTTATGCGTGATCCGTTATGCGTTATGCGTTATGCGTTATTCATTTTGCGTTATTCATTTTGCGTTATGCGTTATGCGTTATGCGTTATGCGTTATGCGTTATGCGTTATGCGTTATGCGTTATGCGTTATGCGTTATGCGTTATGCGTTATCCGTTATGCGTTATGCGTTTTGCGTTATGCGTTATGCGTTATGCGTTATGCGTTATGCGTTATGCGTTATGCGATATGCGTTGTGCGTTATATGTTTGCGTTAGGCGTTATGCTTTATGGGTTATGCGTTATGCATTATGCGTTATGGGTTATGCGTTATGCGTTATGCATATGCGTTATGCGTTATGCATTATGCGTTATGCGTTATGCGTTATGCGTTATGCGTTATGCGTTATGCGTTATGCGTTATGCGTTATGCGTTATGCGTGATGCGTTATGCTTTTTGCGTTATGCGTTATGAGTTATACGTTATGCGTTAAGCGTTATGCGTTATGCTTTATGCGTTATGCGTGATCCGTTATGCGTTATGCGTTATGCGTTATTCATTTTGCGTTATGCGCCATGCGTTATGCGTTATGCGTTATGCGTTATGCGTTATGCGTTATGCGATATGCTATATGCGTTATGATTAATGCGTTATGCGTTATGCGTTGTGCGTTATACGTTTGCGTTATGCGTTATGCGTTGTCCGTTATGCGTTATGCTTTATGCGTTATGCGTTATGCGTTATGCGTGATGCATTATGCTTTTTGCGTTATGCGTTATGAGTTATACGTTATGCGTTAAGCGTTATGCGTTATGCTTTATGCGTTATGCGTGATCAGTATGCGTTATGCGTTATGCGTTATGCGTTATGCGATATGCTATATGCGTTATGCGTTATGCGTTATGCGTTAAGCGTTATGCGTTATGCTTTATGCGTTATGCGTTATGCGTTATGCGTTATACGTTATGCGTTATGCGGTATGCGTTATGCGTTATGCGTTATGCGTTATGCGTTTTGCGTTATACGTTATGCGTTTTGCGTTATGCGTTACGCGTTATGCGTGATCCATTATGCGTTATGCGTTATGCGTTATGCGTTATGCATTTTGCGTTATGCGCCATGCGTTATGCGTTATGAGTTATGCGTTATGCGTTATGCGTTATGCGTTATGCGTTATACGTTATGCGTTATGCGTTATGCCTTATGCGTTATGCGTTATGCGTTATGCGTTATGCGTTATGCGTTATGCGTTATGCGTTATGCGTTATGCGTTATGCGTTATGCGTTGTGCGTTATACGTTTGCGTTAGGCGTTATGCTTTATGGGTTATGCGTTATGCATTATGCGTTATGCGTTATGCGTTATGCGTTATGCGTTATGCATATGCATGCGTTATTCGTTATGCGTTATGCGTTATGCGTTATGCGTTATGCGTTATGCGTTATGCGTTATGCGTTATGCGTTATGCGTTATGCGTTATGCGTGATGCGTTATGCTTTTTGCGTTATGCGTTATGAGTTATACGTTATGCGTTAAGCGTTATGCGTTATGCTTTATGCGTTGTGCGTGATCCGTTATGCGTTATGCGTTATGCGTTATTCATTTTGCGTTATGCGCCATGCGTTATGCGTTATGCGTTATGCGTTATGCGTTATGCGTTATGCTTTATGCGTTATGCGTTATGCGATATGCTATATGCGTTATGCGTTATGCGTTATGCGTTATGCGTTGTGCGTTATACGTTTGCGTTATGCGTTATGCGTTGTCCGTTATGCGTTATGCTTTATGCGTTATGCGTTATGCGTTATGCGTTATGCGTTACGCGTTATGCATTTTGCGTTATGCGTTATGCGTTATGCGTTATGCGTAATACGTTTGCGTTATGCGTTATGTGTTATGCGTTATGCTTTATGCGTTATGCGTTATGCGTTATGCGTTTGCGTTATGCGTTATGCGTTGTGCGTTATACGTTTGCGTTATGCGTTATGCGTTATGCGTTATGCGTTGTTCGTTATGCGTTATGCGTTATGCGTTATGCGTTATGCGTTATGCGTTATGCGTTATGCGTTATGCGTTATGCGTTATGCGTTATGCGTTATGCGTTATGCGTTATGCGTTGTCCGTTATGCGTTATGCTTTATGCGTTATGCGTTATGCGTTATGCGTTATGCGTTACGCGTTATGCATTTTGCGTTATGCGTTATGCGTTATGCGTTATGCGTAATACGTTTGCGTTATGCGTTATGTGTTATGCGTTATGCTTTATGCGTTATGCGTTATGCGTTATGCGTTTGCGTTATGCGTTATGCGTTGTGCGTTATACGTTTGCGTTATGCGTTATGCGTTATGCGTTATGCGTTGTTCGTTATGCGTTATGCGTTATGCGTTATGCGTTATGCGTTATGCGTTATGCGTTATGCGTTATGCGTTATGCGTTATGCGTTATGCGTTATGCGTTATGCGTTATGCGTTATGCATTTTGCGTTATGCGTTATGCGTTATGCGTTATGCGTAATACGTTTGCGTTATGCGTTATGCGTTATGCGTTATGCGTTATGCGTTATGCGTTATGCGTTATGCGTTAACGTTATGCGTTATGCCTTTTGCGTTATGCGTTATGCGTAATACGTTTGCGTTATGCGTTATGTGTTATGCGTTATGCGTTATGCTTTATGCGTTATGCGTTATGCGTTATGCGTTAACGTTATGCGTTATGCCTTTTGCGTTATGCTTTATGCGTTATGCGTTATGCGTTATGAGTTATACGTTATGCGTTATGCGTTATACGTTATGCGTTATGCGTTATGCGTTATGCGTTATGCGTTATGCGTTATGCGTTATGCGTTATGCGTGATGCGTTATGCTTTTTGCGTTATGCGTTATGAGTTATACGTTATGCGTTTAGCGTTATGCGTTATGCTTTATGCGTTATGCGTGATCCGTTATGCGTTATGCGTTATGCGTTATTCATTTTGCGTTATGCGCCATGCGTTATGCGTTATGCGTTATGCGTTATGCGTTATGCGTTATGCGTTATGCGATATGCTATATGCGTTATGCGTTATGCGTTATACGTTATGCGTTGTGCGTTATACGTTTGCGTTATGCGTTATGCGTTGTCCGTTATGCGTTATGCTTTATGCGTTATGCGTTATGCGTTAAGCGTTATGCGTTATGCGTTATGCGTTATGCGTTATGCGTTATGGGTTATGCGTTATGCGTTATGCGTTATGCGTTATGCCTTATGCGTTATGCGTTATGCGTTATGCGTTTTGCGTTATGCGTTATCCGTTATGCGTTATGCGTTATGCGTTATGCGTTATGCGTTATGCGATATGCGTTATGCGTTATGCGTTATGCGTTATGCGTTATGCGTTATGCGTTATGCGTTATGCGTTATGCGTTATGCTTTATGCGTTATGCGTTATGCGTTATGCGTTATGCGTTATGCGTTATGCGTAATGCGTTATGCGTTATGCGTTATGCGTTATGCGTTATGCGTTATGCGTTATGCGTTATGCGTTATGCGTTATGCGTTATGCGTTATGCGTTATCCGTTATGCGTTATGCGTTTTGCGTTATGCGTTATGCGTTATGCGTTATGCGTTATGCGTTATGCGTTATGCGATATGCGTTGTGCGTTATACGTTTGCGTTAGGCGTTATGCTTTATGGGTTATGCGTTATGCATTATGCGTTATGGGTTATGCGTTATGCGTTATGCATATGCGTTATGCGTTATGCATTATGCGTTATGCGTTATGCGTTATGCGTTATGCGTTATGCGTTATGCGTTATGCGTTATGCGTTATGCGTTATGCGTTATGCGTGATGCGTTATGCTTTTTGCGTTATGCGTTATGAGTTATACGTTATGCGTTAAGCGTTATGCGTTATGCTTTATGCGTTATGCGTGATCCGTTATGCGTTATGCGTTATGCGTTATTCATTTTGCGTTATGCGCCATGCGTTATGCGTTATGCGTTATGCGTTATGCGTTATGCGTTATGCGATATGCTATATGCGTTATGATTAATGCGTTATGCGTTATGCGTTGTGCGTTATACGTTTGCGTTATGCGTTATGCGTTGTCCGTTATGCGTTATGCTTTATGCGTTATGCGTTATGCGTTATGCGTGATGCGTTATGCTTTTTGCGTTATGCGTTATGAGTTATACGTTATGCGTTAAGCGTTATGCGTTATGCTTTATGCGTTATGCGTGATCAGTATGCGTTATGCGTTATGCGTTATGCGTTATGCGATATGCTATATGCGTTATGCGTTATGCGTTATGCGTTAAGCGTTATGCGTTATGCTTTATGCGTTATGCGTTATGCGTTATGCGTTATGCGTTATGCGTTATGCGGTATGCGTTATGCGTTATGCGTTATGCGTTATGCGTTTTGCGTTATACGTTATGCGTTTTGCGTTATGCGTTACGCGTTATGCGTGATCCATTATGCGTTATGCGTTATGCGTTATGCGTTATGCATTTTGCGTTATGCGCCATGCGTTATGCGTTATGAGTTATGCGTTATGCGTTATGCGTTATGCGTTATGCGTTATACGTTATGCGTTATGCGTTATGCGTTATGCGTTATGCGTTATGCGTTATGCGTTATGCGTTATGCGTTATGCGTTATGCGTTATGCGTTATGCGTTATGCGTTATGCGTTATGCGTTATGCGTTATGCGTTATGCGTTGTGCGTTATACGTTTGCGTTAGGCGTTATGCTTTATGGGTTATGCGTTATGCATTATGCGTTATGCGTTATGCGTTATGCGTTATGCATATGCGTTATGCGTTATGCGTTATGCGTTATGCGTTATGCGTTATGCGTTATGCGTTATGCGTTATGCGTTATGCGTTATGCGTTATGCGTTATGCGTGATGCGTTATGCTTTTTGCGTTATGCGTTATGCGTTATGAGTTATACGTTATGCGTTAAGCGTTATGCGTTATGCTTTATGCGTTGTGCGTGATCCGTTATGCGTTATGCGTTATGCGTTATTCATTTTGCGTTATGCGCCATGCGTTATGCGTTATGCGTTATGCGTTATGCGTTATGCGTTATGCGTTATGCGTTATGCGTTATGCGTTATGCGATATGCTATATGCGTTATGCGTTATGCGTTATGCGTTATGCGTTGTGCGTTATACGTTTGCGTTATGCGTTATGCGTTGTCCGTTATGCGTTATGCTTTATGCGTTATGCGTTATGCGTTATGCGTTATGCGTTACGCGTTATGCATTTTGCGTTATGCGTTATGCGTTATGCGTTATGCGTAATACGTTTGCGTTATGCGTTATGTGTTATGCGTTATGCTTTATGCGTTATGCGTTATGCGTTATGCGTTTGCGTTATGCGTTATGCGTTGTGCGTTATACGTTTGCGTTATGCGTTATGCGTTATGCGTTGTTCGTTATGCGTTATGCGTTATGCGTTATGCGTTATGCGTTATGCGTTATGCGTTATGCGTTATGCGTTATGCGTTATGCGTTATGCGTTATGCGTTATGCATTTTGCGTTATGCGTTATGCGTTATGCGTTATGCGTAATACGTTTGCGTTATGCGTTATGCGTTATGCGTTATGCGTTATGCGTTATGCGTTATGCGTTATGCGTTAACGTTATGCGTTATGCCTTTTGCGTTATGCGTTGTTCGTTATGCGTTATGCGTTATGCGTTATGCGTTATGCGTTATGCGTTATGCGTTATGCGTTATGCGTTATGCGTTATGCGTTATGCGTTATGCTTTATGCGTTATGCGTGATCCGTTATGCGTTATGCGTTATGCGTTATGCGTTATGCGTTATGCGTTATGCGTTATGCGTTATGCGTTATGCGTTATGCGTTATGCGTTATGCGTTATGCGTTATGCGTTATGCGTTATGCGTTATGCGTTATGCGTTATGCGTTATGCGTTATGCGTTATGCATTATGCGTTATGTGTTAACGTTATGCGTTATGCCTTTTGCGTTATGCTTTATGCGTTATGCGTTATGAGTTATACGTTATGCGTTATGCGTTATGCGTTATGCGTTATGCGTTATGCGTTATGCGTTATGCGTTATGCGTTATGCGTTATGCGTTATGCGTTATGCGTTATGCGTTATGCGTTATGCGTTATGCGTTATGCGTTATGCGTTATGCGTTATGCGTTATGCGTTATGCGTTATGCGTAATGCGTTATGCGTTATGCGTTATGCGTTATGCGTTATGCGTTATGCGTTATGCGTTATGCGTTATGCGTTATGCGTTATGCGTTATGCGTTATGCGTTATGCGTTATGCGTTATGCGTTATGCGTTATGCGTTATGCGTTATGCGTTATGCGTAATGCGTTATGCGTTATGCGTTATGCGTTATGCGTTATGCGTTATGCGTTATGCGTTATGCGTTATGCGTTATGCGTTATGCGTTATGCGTTATGCGTTATGCGTTATGCGTTATGCGTTATGCGTTATGCGTTATGCGTTATGCGTTATGCGTTATGCGTTATGCGTTATGCGTTATGCGTTATGCGTTATGCGTTATGCGTTATGCGTTATGCGTTATGCGTTATGCGTTATGCGTTATGCGTTATGCGTTATGCGTTATGCGTTATGCGTTATGCGTTATGCGTTATGCGTTATGCGTTATGCGTTATGCGTTATGCGTTATGCGTTATGCGTTATGCGTTATGCGTTATGCGTTATGCGTTATGCGTTATGCGTTATGCGTTATGCGTTATGCGTTATGCGTTATGCGTTATCCGTTATGCGTTATGCGTTATGCGTTTTGCGTTATGCGTTATGCGTTATGCGTTATGCGTTATGCGTTATGCGTTATGCGTTATGCGATATGCGTTGTGCGTTATACGTTTGCGTTAGGCGTTATGCTTTATGGGTTATGCGTTATGCATTATGCGTTATGGGTTATGCGTTATGCGTTATGCATATGCGTTATGCGTTATGCGTTATGCGTTATGCGTTATGCGTTATGCGTTATGCGTTATGCGTTATGCGTTATGCGTTATGCGTTATGCGTTATGCGTTATGCGTTATGCGTTATGCGTTATGCGTTATGCGTTATGCGTGATGCGTTATGCTTTTTGCGTTATGCGTTATGAGTTATACGTTATGCGTTAAGCGTTATGCGTTATGCTTTATGCGTTATGCGTGATCCGTTATGCGTTATGCGTTATGCGTTATTCATTTTGCGTTATTCATTTTGCGTTATGCGTTATGCGTTATGCGTTATGCGTTATGCGTTATGCGATATGCTATATGCGTTATGCGTTATGCGTTATGCGTTATGCGTTGTGCGTTATACGTTTGCGTTATGCGTTATGCGTTGTCCGTTATGCGTTATGCTTTATGCGTTATGCGTTATGCGTTATGCGTGATGCGTTATGCTTTTTGCGTTATGCGTTATGAGTTATACGTTATGCGTTAAGCGTTATGCGTTATGCTTTATGCGTTATGCGTGATCAGTATGCGTTATGCGTTATGCGTTATGCGTTATGCGATATGCTATATGCGTTATGCGTTATGCGTTATGCGTTAAGCGTTATGCGTTATGCTTTATGCGTTATGCGTTATGCTTTATGCTTTATGCTTTATGCGTTATGCGTTATGCGTTATACGGTATGAGTTATGCGTTATTCGTTATTCGTTATGCGTTATGCGTTATGCGTTATGCGTTATGCGTTATGCGTTATGCGTTATGCGTTATGCATTATGCGTTATGCGTTAACGTTATGCGTTATGCCTTTTGCGTTATGCTTTATGCGTTATGCGTTATGAGTTATACGTTATGCGTTATGCGTTATACGTTATGCGTTATATGTTATGCGTTATGCGTTATGCGTTATGCGTTATGCGTTATGCGTTATGCGTTATGCGTAATGCGTTATGCGTTAAGCGTTATGCGTTATGCTTTATGCGTTATGCGTGATCCGTTATGCGTTACGCGTTATGCGTTACGCGTTATGCGTTATGCGTTATGCATTTTGCGTTATGCGCCATGCGTTATGCGTTATGCGTTATGCGTTATGCATTTTGCGTTATGCGTTATGCGTTATGCATTATGCGTAATACGTTTGCGTTATGCGTTATGTGTTATGCGTTATGCTTTATGCGTTATGCGTTATGCGTTATGCGTTATACGTTTGCGTTATGCGTTATGCGTTGTGCGTTATACGTTTGCGTTATGCGTTATGCGTTGTTCGTTATGCGTTATGCGTTATGCGTTATGCGTTATGCGTTATGCGTTATGCGTTATGCGTTATGCGTTATGCGTTATGCGTTATGCGTTATGCGTTATGCGTTATGCGTTATGCGTTATGCGTTATGCGTTATGCGTTATGCTTTTTGCGTTATGCGTTATGCGTTCTGCGTTATGCGTAATACGTTTGCGTTATGCGTTATGTGTTATGCGTTATGCGTTATGCGTTATGCGTTATGAGTTATACGTTATGCGTTATGCGTTATACGTTATGCGTTATGCGTTATGCGTTATGCGTTATGCGTTATGCGTTATGCGTTATGCGTTATGCGTTATGCGTTATGCGTGATGCGTTATGCTTTTTGCGCTATGCGTTATGAGTTATACGTTATGCGTTTAGCGTTATGCGTTATGCTTTATGCGTTATGCGTTATGCGTTAAGCGTTATGCGTTATGCGTTATGCGTTATGCGTTATGCGTTATGGGTTATGCGTTATGCGTTATGCGTTATGCGTTATGCCTTATGCGTTATGCGTTATGCGTTATGCGTTATGCGTTATGCGTTATGCTTTATGCGTTATGCGTTATGCGTTATGCGTTATGCGTTATGCGTTATGCGTAATGCGTTATGCGTTATGCGTTATGCGTTATGCGTTATGCGTTATGCGTTATGCGTTATGCGTTATGCGTTATGCGTTATGCGTTATGCGTTATGCGTTATGCGTTATGCGTTATGCGTTATGCGTTATGCGTTATGCGTTATGCGTTATGCGTTATGCGTTATGCGTTATGCGTTATGCGTTATGCGTTATGCGTTATGCGTTATGCGTTATGCGTTATGCGTTATGCTTTATGGGTTATGCGTTATGCATTATGCGTTATGGGTTATGCGTTATGCGTTATGCATATGCGTTATGCGTTATGCGTTATGCGTTATGCGTTATGCGTTATGCGTTATGCGTTATGCGTTATGCGTTATGCGTTATGCGTTATGCGTTATGCGTTATGCGTTATGCGTTATGCGTGATGCGTTATGCTTTTTGCGTTATGCGTTATGAGTTATACGTTATGCGTTAAGCGTTATGCGTTATGCTTTATGCGTTATGCGTGATCCGTTATGCGTTATGCGTTATGCGTTATTCATTTTGCGTTATTCATTTTGCGTTATGCGTTATGCGTTATGCGTTATGCGTTATGCGTTATGCGTTATGCGTTATGCGTTATGCGTTATGCGTTATGCGTTATGCGTTATGCGTTATGCGTTATCCGTTATGCGTTATGCGTTTTGCGTTATGCGTTATGCGTTATGCGTTATGCGTTATGCGTTATGCGTTATGCGTTATGCGATATGCGTTGTGCGTTATACGTTTGCGTTAGGCGTTATGCTTTATGGGTTATGCGTTATGCATTATGCGTTATGGGTTATGCGTTATGCGTTATGCATATGCGTTATGCGTTATGCATTATGCGTTATGCGTTATGCGTTATGCGTTATGCGTTATGCGTTATGCGTTATGCGTTATGCGTTATGCGTTATGCGTGATGCGTTATGCTTTTTGCGTTATGCGTTATGAGTTATACGTTATGCGTTAAGCGTTATGCGTTATGCTTTATGCGTTATGCGTGATCCGTTATGCGTTATGCGTTATGCGTTATTCATTTTGCGTTATGCGCCATGCGTTATGCGTTATGCGTTATGCGTTATGCGTTATGCGTTATGCGATATGCTATATGCGTTATGATTAATGCGTTATGCGTTATGCGTTGTGCGTTATACGTTTGCGTTATGCGTTATGCGTTGTCCGTTATGCGTTATGCTTTATGCGTTATGCGTTATGCGTTATGCGTGATGCGTTATGCTTTTTGCGTTATGCGTTATGAGTTATACGTTATGCGTTAAGCGTTATGCGTTATGCTTTATGCGTTATGCGTGATCAGTATGCGTTATGCGTTATGCGTTATGCGTTATGCGATATGCTATATGCGTTATGCGTTATGCGTTATGCGTTATGCGTTATGCGTTACGCGTTATGCGTTATGCGTTATGCGTTATGCGTTATACGTTATGCGTTATGCGGTATGCGTTATGCGTTATGCGTTATGCGTTATGCGTTTTGCGTTATACGTTATGCGTTTTGCGTTATGCGTTACGCGTTATGCGTGATCCATTATGCGTTACGCGTTATGCGTTATGCGTTATGCATTTTGCGTTATGCGCCATGCGTTATGCGTTATGAGTTATGCGTTATGCGTTATGCGTTATGCGTTATGCGTTATACGTTATGCGTTATGCGTTATGCGTTATGCGTTATGCGTTATGCGTTATGCGTTATGCGTTATGCGTTATGCGTTATGCGTTATGCGTTATGCGTTATGCGTTGTGCGTTATACGTTTGCGTTAGGCGTTATGCTTTATGGGTTATGCGTTATGCATTATGCGTTATGCGTTATGCGTTATGCGTTATGCGTTATGCATATGCGTTATGCGTTATGCGTTATGCGTTATGCGTTATGCGTTATGCGTTATGCGTTATGCGTTATGCGTTATGCGTTATGCGTTATGCGTTATGCGTTATGCGTGATGCGTTATGCTTTTTGCGTTATGCGTTATGAGTTATACGTTATGCGTTAAGCGTTATGCGTTATGCTTTATGCGTTGTGCGTGATCCGTTATGCGTTATGCGTTATGCGTTATTCATTTTGCGTTATGCGCCATGCGTTATGCGTTATGCGTTATGCGTTATGCGTTATGCGTTATGCGTTATGCGTTATGCGTTATGCGATATGCTATATGCGTTATGCGTTATGCGTTATGCGTTGTGCGTTATACGTTTGCGTTATGCGTTATGCGTTGTCCGTTATGCGTTATGCTTTATGCGTTATGCGTTATGCGTTATGCGTTTTGCGTTATGCGTTATGCATTATGCGTTATGCGTTATGCGTTATGCGTTATGCGTAATACGTTTGCGTTATGCGTTATGTGTTATGCGTTATGCTTTATGCGTTATGCGTTATGCGTTATGCGTTTGCGTTATGCGTTATGCGTTGTGCGTTATACGTTTGCGTTATGCGTTATGCGTTATGCGTTATGCGTTGTTCGTTATGCGTTATGCGTTATGCGTTATGCGTTATGCGTTATGCGTTATGCGTTATGCGTTATGCGTTATGCGTTATGCGTTATGCGTTATGCGTTATGCGTTATGCGTTATGCGTTGTCCGTTATGCGTTATGCTTTATGCGTTATGCGTTATGCGTTATGCGTTATGCGTTATGCGTTACGCGTTATGCATTTTGCGTTATGCGTTATGCGTTATGCGTTATGCGTAATACGTTTGCGTTATGCGTTATGTGTTATGCGTTATGCTTTATGCGTTATGCGTTATGCGTTATGCGTTAACGTTATGCGTTATGCCTTTTGCGTTATGCGTTATGCGTTATGCGTTATGCGTTGTTCGTTATGCGTTATGCGTTATGCGTTATGCGTTATGCGTTATGCGTTATGCGTTATGCGTTATGCGTTATGCGTTATGCGTTATGCGTTATGCGTTATGCATTTTGCGTTATGCGTTATGCGTTATGCGTTATGCGTAATACGTTTGCGTTATGCGTTATGCGTTATGCGTTATGCGTTATGCGTTATGCGTTATGCGTTATGCGTTAACGTTATGCGTTATGCCTTTTGCGTTATGCGTTGTTCGTTATGCGTTATGCGTTATGCGTTATGCGTTATGCGTTATGCGTTATGCGTTATGCGTTATGCGTTATGCGTTAAGCGTTATGCGTTATGCTTTATGCGTTATGCGTGATCCGTTATGCGTTATGCGTTATGCGTTATGCGTTATGCGTTATGCGTTATGCGTTATGCGTTATGCGTTATGCGTTATGCGTTATGCGTTATGCGTTATGCGTTATGCGTTATGCGTTATGCGTTATGCGTTATGCGTTATGCGTTATGCGTTATGCGTTATGCATTATGCGTTATGTGTTAACGTTATGCGTTATGCCTTTTGCGTTATGCTTTATGCGTTATGCGTTATGAGTTATACGTTATGCGTTATGCGTTATGCGTTATGCGTTATGCGTTATGCGTTATGCGTTATGCGTTATGCGTTATGCGTTATGCGTTATGCGTTATGCGTTATGCGTTATGCGTTATGCGTTATGCGTTATGCGTAATGCGTTATGCGTTATGCGTTATGCGTTATGCGTTATGCGTTATGCGTTATGCGTTATGCGTTATGCGTTATGCGTTATGCGTTATGCGTTATGCGTTATGCGTTATGCGTTATGCGTTATGCGTTATGCGTTATGCGTTATGCGTTATGCGTTATGCGTTATGCGTTATGCGTTATGCGTAATGCGTTATGCGTTATGCGTTATGCGTTATGCGTTATGCGTTATGCGTTATGCGTTATGCGTTATGCGTTATGCGTTATGCGTTATGCGTTATGCGTTATGCGTTATGCGTTATGCGTTATGCGTTATGCGTTATGCGTTATCCGTTATGCGTTATGCGTTATGCGTTTTGCGTTATGCGTTATGCGTTATGCGTTATGCGTTATGCTTTATGCGTTATGCGTTATGCGATATGCGTTGTGCGTTATACGTTTGCGTTAGGCGTTATGCTTTATGGGTTATGCGTTATGCATTATGCGTTATGGGTTATGCGTTATGCGTTATGCATATGCGTTATGCGTTATGCGTTATGCGTTATGCGTTATGCGTTATGCGTTATGCGTTATGCGTTATGCGTTATGCGTTATGCGTTATTCGTTATGCGTTATGCGTGATGCGTTATGCTTTTTGCGTTATGCGTTATGAGTTATACGTTATGCGTTAAGCGTTATGCGTTATGCTTTATGCGTTATGCGTGATCCGTTATGCGTTATGCGTTATGCGTTATTCATTTTGCGTTATTCATTTTGCGTTATGCGTTATGCGTTATGCGTTATGCGTTATGCGTTATGCGATATGCTATATGCGTTATGCGTTATGCGTTATGCGTTATGCGTTATGCGTTGTGCGTTATACGTTTGCGTTATGCGTTATGCGTTGTCCGTTATGCGTTATGCTTTATGCGTTATGCGTTATGCGTTATGCGTGATGCGTTATGCTTTTTGCGTTATGCGTTATGAGTTATACGTTATGCGTTAAGCGTTATGCGTTATGCTTTATGCGTTATGCGTGATCAGTATGCGTTATGCGTTATGCGTTATGCGTTATGCGATATGCTATATGCGTTATGCGTTATGCGTTATGCGTTAAGCGTTATGCGTTATGCTTTATGCGTTATGCGTTATGCGTTATGCGATATGCTATATGCGTTATGCGTTATGCGTTATGTGTTGTGCGTTATACGTTTGCGTTATGCGTTATGCGTTGTCCGTTATGCGTTATGCTTTATGCGTTATGCGTTATGCGTTATGCGTTATGCGTGATGCGTTATGCTTTTTGCGTTATGCGTTATGAGTTATACGTTATGCGTTAAGCGTTATGCGTTATGCTTTATGCGTTATGCGTGATCAGTATGCGTTATGCGTTATGCGATATGCTATATGCGTTATGCGTTATGCGTTATGCGTTAAGCGTTATGCGTTATGCTTTATGCGTTATGCGTTATGCGTTATGCGTTATACGTTATGCGTTATGCGGTACGCGTTATGCGTTATGCGTTATGCGTTATGCGTTATGCGTTATACGTTATGCGTTTTGCGTTATGCGTTACGCGTTATGCGTGATCCATTATGCGTTATGCGTTATGCGTTATGCGTTATGCATTTTGCGTTATGCGCCATGCGTTATGCGTTATGAGTTATGCGTTATGCGTTATGCGTTATGCGTTATGCGTTATACGTTATGCGTTATGCGTTATGCGTTATGCGTTATGCGTTATGCGTTATGCGTTATGCGTTATGCGTTATGCGTTATGCGTTATGCGTTATGCGTTATGCGTTATGCGTTATGCGTTATGCGTTGTGCGTTATACGTTTGCGTTAGGCGTTATGCGTTATGCGTTATGCGTTATGCGTTATGCGTTATGCGTTATGCGTTATGCGTTATGCGTTATGCGTTATGCGTTATGCGTTATGCGTTATGCGTTATGCGTTATGCGTTATGCGTTATGCGTTATGCGTTATGCGTTATGCGTTATGCGTTATGCGTTATGCGTTATGCGTTATGCGTTATGCGTTATGCGTTATGCGTTATGCGTTATGCGTTATGCGTTATGCGTTATGCGTTTTTCGTTATGCGTTATGCGTTATGCGTTATGCGTTATGCGTTATGCGTTATGCGATATGCGTTGTGCGTTATACGTTTGCGTTAGGCGTTATGCTTTATGGGTTATGCGTTATGCGTTATGCATATGCGTTATGCGTTATGCGTTATGCGTTATGCGTTATGCGTTATGCGTTATGCGTTATGCGTTATGCGTTATGCGTTATGCGTTATGCGTTATGCGTTATGCGTTATGCGTTATGCGTTATGCGTGATGCGTTATGCTTTTTGCGTTATGCGTTATGAGTTATACGTTATGCGTTAAGCGTTATGCGTTATGCTTTATGCGTTATGCGTGATCCGTTATGCGTTATGCGTTATGCGTTATTCATTTTGCGTTATGCGCCATGCGTTATGCGTTATGCGTTATGCGTTATGCGTTATGCGTTATGCGTTATGCGATATGCTATATGCGTTATGCGTTATGCGTTATGCGTTATGCGTTGTGCGTTATACGTTTGCGTTATGCGTTATGCGTTGTCCGTTATGCGTTATGCTTTATGCGTTATGCGTTATGCGTTATGCGTGATGCGTTATGCTTTTTGCGTTATGCGTTATGCGTTGTGCGTTATACGTTTGCGTTAGGCGTTATGCTTTATGGGTTATGCGTTATGCATTATGCGTTATGCGTTATGCGTTATGCGTTATGCGTTATGCGTTATGCGTTATGCGTTATACGTTATGCGTTATGCGGTACGCGTTATGCGTTATGCGTTATGCGTTATGCGTTATGCGTTATGCGTTATACGTTATGCGTTTTGCGTTATGCGTTACGCGTTATGCGTGATCCATTATGCGTTATGCGTTATGCGATATGCTATATGCGTTATGCGTTATGCGTTATGCGTTAAGCGTTATGCGTTATGCTTTATGCGTTATGCGTTATGCGTTATGCGTTATACGTTATGCGTTATGCGGTACGCGTTATGCGTTATGCGTTATGCGTTATGCGTTATGCGTTATGCGTTATACGTTATGCATATGCGTTATGCGTTATGCGTTATGCGTTATGCGTTATGCGTTATGCGTTATGCGTTATGCGTTATGCGTTATGCGTTATGCGTTATGCGTTATGCGTTATGCGTTTTGCGTTATGCGTTACGCGTTATGCGTGATCCATTATGCGTTATGCGTTATGCGTTATGCGTTATGCATTTTGCGTTATGCGCCATGCGTTATGCGTTATGAGTTATGCGTTATGCGTTATGCGTTATGCGTTATGCGTTATACGTTATGCGTTATGCGTTATGCGTTATGCGTTATGCGTTATGCGTTATGCGTTATGCGTTATGCGTTATGCGTTATGCGTTATGCGTTATGCGTTATGCGTTATGCGTTATGCGTTATGCGTTGTGCGTTATACGTTTGCGTTAGGCGTTATGCTTTATGGGTTATGCGTAATGCATTATGCGTTATGCGTTATGCGTTATGCGTTATGCATATGCGTTATGCGTTATGCGTTATGCGTTATGCGTTATGCGTTATGCGTTATGCGTTATGCGTTATGCGTTATGCGTTATGCGTTATGCGTTATGCGTGATGCTTTTTGCGTTATGCGTTATGAGTTATACGTTATGCGTTAAGCGTTATGCGTTATGCTTTATGCGTTATGCGTGACCCGTTATGCGTTATGCGTTATGCGTTATTCATTTTGCGTTATGCGCCATGCGTTATGCGTTATGCGTTATGCGTTATGCGTTATGCGTTATGCGTTATGCGTTATGCGATATGCTATATGCGTTATGCGTTATGCGTTATGCGTTATGCGTTATGCGTTGTGCGTTATACGTTTGCGTTATGCGTTATGCGTTGTCCGTTATGCGTTATGCTTTATGCGTTATGCGTTATGCGTTATGCGTTATGCGTTATGCGTTATGCATTTTGCGTTATGCGTTATGCGTTATGCGTAATACGTTTGCGTTATGCGTTATGTGTTATGCGTTATGCTTTATGCGTTATGCGTTATGCGTTATGCGTTATACGTTTGCGTTATGCGTTATGCGTTGTGCGTTATACGTTTGCGTTATGCGTTATGCGTTATGCGTTGTTCGTTATGCGTTATGCGTTATGCGTTATGCGTTATGCGTTATGCGTTATGCGTAATGCGTTATGCGTTATGCGTTATGCGTTATGCGTTATGCGTTATGCGTTATGCGTTATGCGTTATGCGTTATGCGTTATGCTTTTTGCGTTATGCGTTATGCGTTATGCGTTATGCGTAATACGTTTGCGTTATGCGTTATGTGTTATGCGTTATGCGTTATGCTTTATGCGTTATGCGTTATGCGTTATGCGTTATGCGTTAACGTTATGCGTTATGCCTTTTGCGTTATGCTTTATGCGTTATGCGTTATGCGTTATGAGTTATACGTTATGCGTTATGCGTTATACGTTATGCGTTATGCGTTATGCGTTATGCGTTATGCGTTATGCGTTATGCGTTATGCGTTATGCGTTATGCGTTATGCGTTATGCGTGATGCGTTATGCTTTTTGCGTTATGCGTTATGAGTTATACGTTATGCGTTTAGCGTTATGCGTTATGCGTTATGCTTTATGCGTTATGCGTGATCCGTTATGCGTTATGCGTTATGCGTTATGCGTTATGCATATGCGTTATGCGTTATGCGTTATGCGTTATGCGTTATGCGTTATGCGTTATGCGTTATGCGTTATGCGTTATGCGTTATGCGTTATGCGTTATGCGTTATGCGTTATGCGTTATGCGTTATGCGTGATGCGTTATGCGTTATGGGTTATGCGTTATGCGTTATGCATATGCGTTATGCGTTATGCGTTATGCGTTATGCGTTATGCGTTATGCGTTATGCGTTATGCGTTATGCGTTATGCGTTATGCGTTATGCGTTATGCGTTATGCGTTATGCGTGATGCGTTATGCTTTTTGCGTTATGCGTTATGAGTTATACGTTATGCGTTAAGCGTTATGCGTTATGCTTTATGCGTTATGCGTGATCCGTTATGCGTTATGCGTTATGCGTTATTCATTTTGCGTTATGCGCCATGCGTTATGCGTTATGCGTTATGCGTTATGCGTTATGCGTTATGCGTTATGCGTTATGCGATATGCTATATGCGTTATGCGTTATGCGTGATGCTTTTTGCGTTATGCGTTATGAGTTATACGTTATGCGTTAAGCGTTATGCGTTATGCTTTATGCGTTATGCGTGACCCGTTATGCGTTATGCGTTATGCGTTATTCATTTTGCGTTATGCGCCATGCGTTATGCGTTATGCGTTATGCGTTATGCGTTATGCGTTATGCGTTATGCGTTATGCGATATGCTATATGCGTTATGCGTTATGCGTTATGCGTTATGCGTTATGCGTTATGCGTTATGCGTTTTGCGTTATGCGTTACGCGTTATGCGTGATCCATTATGCGTTATGCGTTATGCGATATGCTATATGCGTTATGCGTTATGCGTTATGCGTTAAGCGTTATGCGTTATGCTTTATGCGTTATGCGTTATGCGTTATGCGTTATACGTTATGCGTTATGCGGTACGCGTTATGCGTTATGCGTTATGCGTTATGCGTTATGCGTTATGCGTTATACGTTATGCATATGCGTTATGCGTTATGCGTTATGCGTTATGCGTTATGCGTTATGCGTTATGCGTTATGCGTTATGCGTTATGCGTTATGCGTTATGCGTTATGCGTTATGCGTTTTGCGTTATGCGTTACGCGTTATGCGTGATCCATTATGCGTTATGCGTTATGCGTTATGCGTTATGCATTTTGCGTTATGCGCCATGCGTTATGCGTTATGAGTTATGCGTTATGCGTTATGCGTTATGCGTTATGCGTTATACGTTATGCGTTATGCGTTATGCGTTATGCGTTATGCGTTATGCGTTATGCGTTATGCGTTATGCGTTATGCGTTATGCGTTATGCGTTATGCGTTATGCGTTATGCGTTATGCGTTATGCGTTATGCGTTGTGCGTTATACGTTTGCGTTAGGCGTTATGCTTTATGGGTTATGCATAACGCATTATGCGTTATGCGTTATGCGTTATGCGTTATGCATATGCGTTATGCGTTATGCGTTATGCGTTATGCGTTATGCGTTATGCGTTATGCGTTATGCGTTATGCGTTATGCGTTATGCGTTATGCGTTATGCGTGATGCTTTTTGCGTTATGCGTTATGAGTTATACGTTATGCGTTAAGCGTTATGCGTTATGCTTTATGCGTTATGCGTGACCCGTTATGCGTTATGCGTTATGCGTTATTCATTTTGCGTTATGCGCCATGCGTTATGCGTTATGCGTTATGCGTTATGCGTTATGCGTTATGCGTTATGCGTTATGCGATATGCTATATGCGTTATGCGTTATGCGTTATGCGTTATGCGTTATGCGTTGTGCGTTATACGTTTGCGTTATGCGTTATGCGTTGTCCGTTATGCGTTATGCTTTATGCGTTATGCGTTATGCGTTATGCGTTATGCGTTATGCGTTATGCATTTTGCGTTATGCGTTATGCGTTATGCGTAATACGTTTGCGTTATGCGTTATGTGTTATGCGTTATGCTTTATGCGTTATGCGTTATGCGTTATGCGTTATACGTTTGCGTTATGCGTTATGCGTTGTGCGTTATACGTTTGCGTTATGCGTTATGCGTTATGCGTTGTTCGTTATGCGTTATGCGTTATGCGTTATGCGTTATGCGTTATGCGTTATGCGTAATGCGTTATGCGTTATGCGTTATGCGTTATGCGTTATGCGTTATGCGTTATGCGTTATGCGTTATGCGTTATGCGTTATGCTTTTTGCGTTATGCGTTATGCGTTATGCGTTATGCGTAATACGTTTGCGTTATGCGTTATGTGTTATGCGTTATGCGTTATGCTTTATGCGTTATGCGTTATGCGTTATGCGTTATGCGTTAACGTTATGCGTTATGCCTTTTGCGTTATGCTTTATGCGTTATGCGTTATGCGTTATGAGTTATACGTTATGCGTTATGCGTTATACGTTATGCGTTATGCGTTATGCGTTATGCGTTATGCGTTATGCGTTATGCGTTATGCGTTATGCGTTATGCGTTATGCGTTATGCGTGATGCGTTATGCTTTTTGCGTTATGCGTTATGAGTTATACGTTATGCATTTTGCGTTATGCGTTATGCGTTATGCGTTATGCGTTATGCGTGATCCGTTATGCGTTATGCGTTATGCGTTATGCGTTATGCATATGCGTTATGCGTTATGCGTTATGCGTTATGCGTTATGCGTTATGCGTTATGCGTTATGCGTTATGCGTTATGCGTTATGCGTTATGCGTTATGCGTTATGCGTTATGCGTTATGCGTGATGCGTTATGCGTTATGGGTTATGCGTTATGCGTTATGCATATGCGTTATGCGTTATGCGTTATGCGTTATGCGTTATGCGTTATGCGTTATGCGTTATGCGTTATGCGTTATGCGTTATGCGTTATGCGTTATGCGTTATGCGTTATGCGTGATGCGTTATGCTTTTTGCGTTATGCGTTATGAGTTATACGTTATGCGTTAAGCGTTATGCGTTATGCTTTATGCGTTATGCGTGATCCGTTATGCGTTATGCGTTATGCGTTATTCATTTTGCGTTATGCGCCATGCGTTATGCGTTATGCGTTATGCGTTATGCGTTATGCGTTATGCGTTATGCGTTATGCGATATGCTATATGCGTTATGCGTTATGCGTTATGCGTTATACGTTTGCGTTATGCGTTATGCGTTGTCCGTTATGCGTTATGCTTTATGCGTTATGCGTTATGCGTTATGCGTGATGCGTTATGCTTTTTGCGTTATGCGTTATGAGTTATACGTTATGCGTTAAGCGTTATGCGTTATGCTTTATGCGTTATGCGTGATCAGTATGCGTTATGCGTTATGCGATATGCTATATGCGTTATGCGTTATGCGTTATGCGTTATGCGTTATGCGTTATGCGTGATGCGTTATGCTTTTTGCGTTATGCGTTATGAGTTATACGTTATGCGTTTAGCGTTATGCGTTATGCGTTATGCTTTATGCGTTATGCGTGATCCGTTATGCGTTATGCGTTATACGTTATGCGTTATGCGGTACGCGTTATGCGTTATGCGTTATGCGTTATGCGTTATGCGTTATACGTTATGCGTTTTGCGTTATGCGTTACGCGTTATGCGTGATCCATTATGCGTTATGCGTTATGCGTTATGCGTTATGCATTTTGCGTTATGCGCCATGCGTTATGCGTTATGAGTTATGCGTTATGCGTTATGCGTTATGCGTTATGCGTTATACGTTATGCGTTATGCGTTATGCGTTATGCGTTATGCGTTATGCGTTATGCGTTATGCGTTATGCGTTATGCGTTATGCGTTATGCGTTATGCGTTATGCGTTATGCGTTATGCGTTATGCGTTGTGCGTTATACGTTTGCGTTAGGCGTTATGCTTTATGGGTTATGCGTTATGCATTATGCGTTATGCGTTATGCGTTATGCGTTATGCATATGCGTTATGCGTTATGCGTTATGCGTTATGCGTTATGCGTTATGCGTTATGCGTTATGCGTTATGCGTTATGCGTTATGCGTTATGCGTTATGCGTGATGCTTTTTGCGTTATGCGTTATGAGTTATACGTTATGCGTTAAGCGTTATGCGTTATGCTTTATGCGTTATGCGTGATCCGTTATGCGTTATGCGTTATGCGTTATTCATTTTGCGTTATGCGCCATGCGTTATGCGTTATGCGTTATGCGTTATGCGTTATGCGTTATGCGTTATGCGTTATGCGATATGCTATATGCGTTATGCGTTATGCGTTATGCGTTATGCGTTGTGCGTTATACGTTTGCGTTATGCGTTATGCGTTGTCCGTTATGCGTTATGCTTTATGCGTTATGCGTTATGCGTTATGCGTTATGCGTAATACGTTTGCGTTATGCGTTATGTGTTATGCGTTATGCTTTATGCTTTATGCGTTATGCGTT
This sequence comes from Lasioglossum morio, assembly GCA_916610235.2. Lineage (NCBI taxonomy): Eukaryota > Metazoa > Arthropoda > Insecta > Hymenoptera > Halictidae > Lasioglossum > Lasioglossum morio. The sequence goes on along the minus strand of CAKAJA020000740.1, from coordinate 7,326 downwards.
ATGCGTTATGCGTTATGCGTTAACGTTATGCGTTATGCCTTTTGCGTTATGCTTTATGCGTTATGCGTTATGCGTTATGAGTTATGCGTTATGCGTTATGCGTTATACGTTATGCGTTATGCGTTATGCGTTATGCGTTATGCGTTATGCGTTATGCGTTATGCGTTATGCGTTATGCGTGATGCGTTATGCTTTTTGCGTTATGCGTTATACGTTTGCGTTATGCGTTATGCGTTATGCGTTGTGCGTTATACGTTTGCGTTATGCGTTATGCGTTATGCGTTGTTCGTTATGCGTTATGCGTTATGCGTTATGCGTTATGCGTTATGCGTTATGCGTTATGCGTTATGCGTTATGCGTTATGCGTTATGCGTTATGCGTTATGCTTTTTGCGTTATGCGTTATGCGTTATGCGTTATGCGTAATACGTTTGCGTTATGCGTTATGTGTTATGCGTTATGCTTTATGCTTTATGCGTTATGCGTTATGCGTTATGCGTTATGCGTTATGCGTTAACGTTATGCGTTATGCCTTTTGCGTTATGCTTTATGCGTTATGCGTTATGCGTTATGAGTTATACGTTATGCGTTATGCGTTATACGTTATGCGTTATGCGTTATGCGTTATGCGTTATGCGTTATGCGTTATGCGTTATGCGTTATGCGTTATGCGTGATGCGTTATGCTTTTTGCGTTATGCGTTATACGTTATGCGTTTAGCGTTATGCGTTATGCTTTATGCGTTATGCGTGATCCGTTATGCGTTATGCGTTATGCGTTATTCATTTTGCGTTATGCGCCATGCGTTATGCGTTATGCGTTATGCGTTATGCGTTATGCGTTATGCGTTATGCGATATGCTATATGCGTTATGCGTTATGCGTTATGCGTTATGCGTTGTGCGTTATACGTTTGCGTTATGCGTTATGCGTTGTCCGTTATGCGTTATGCTTTATGCGTTATGCGTTATGCGTTAAGCGTTATGCGTTATGCGTTATGCGTTATGCGTTATGGGTTATGAGTTATGCGTTATGCGTTATGCGTTATGCCTTATGCGTTATGCGATATGCGTTATGCGTTATGCGTTATGCGTTATCCGTTATGCGTTATGCGTTATGCGTTATGCGTTATGCGTTATGCGATATGCGTTATGCGTTATGCGTTATGCGTTATGCGTTATGCGTTATGCGTTATGCGTTATGCGTTATGCGTTATGCGTTATGCGTTATGCGTTATGCGTTATGCGTTATGCGTTATGCGTTATGCGTTATGCGTTATGCGTAATGCGTTATGCGTTATGCGTTATGCGTTATGCGTTATGCGTTATGCGTTATGCGTTATGCGTTATGCGTTATGCGTTATGCGTTATGCGTTATGCGTTATGCGTTATGCGTTATGCGTTATGCGTTATGCGTTATGCGTTATGCGTTATGCGTTATGCGTTATGCGTAATGCGTTATGCGTTATGCGTTATGCGTTATGCGTTATGCGTTATGCGTTATGCGTTATGCGTTATGCGTTATGCGTTATGCGTTATGCGTTATGCGTTATGCGTTATGCGTTATGCGTTATGCGTTATGCGTTATGCGTTATGCGTTATGCGTTATGCGTTATGCGTTATGCGTTATGCGTTATGCGTTATGCGTTATGCGTTATGCGTTATGCGTTATGCGTTATGCGTTATGCGTTATGCGTTATGCGTTATGCGTTATGCGTTATGCGTTATGCGTTATGCGTTATGCGTTATGCGTTATGCGTTATGCGTTATGCGTTATGCGTTATGCGTTATGCGTTATGCGTTATGCGTTATGCGTTATGCGTTATGCGTTATGCGTTATGCGTTATGCGTTATGCGTTATGCGTTATGCGTTATCCGTTATGCGTTATGCGTTTTGCGTTATGCGTTATGCGTTATGCGTTATGCGTTATGCGTTATGCGATATGCGTTGTGCGTTATACGTTTGCGTTAGGCGTTATGCTTTATGGGTTATGCGTTATGCATTATGCGTTATGGGTTATGCGTTATGCGTTATGCATATGCGTTATGCGTTATGCATTATGCGTTATGCGTTATGCGTTATGCGTTATGCGTTATGCGTTATGCGTTATGCGTTATGCGTTATGCGTTATGCGTGATGCGTTATGCTTTTTGCGTTATGCGTTATGAGTTATACGTTATGCGTTAAGCGTTATGCGTTATGCTTTATGCGTTATGCGTGATCCGTTATGCGTTATGCGTTATGCGTTATTCATTTTGCGTTATGCGCCATGCGTTATGCGTTATGCGTTATGCGTTATGCGTTATGCGTTATGCGTTATGCGATATGCTATATGCGTTATGCGTTATGCGTTATGCGTTATGCGTTGTGCGTTATACGTTTGCGTTATGCGTTATGCGTTGTCCGTTATGCGTTATGCTTTATGCGTTATGCGTTATGCGTTATGCGTGATGCGTTATGCTTTTTGCGTTATGCGTTATGAGTTATACGTTATGCGTTAAGCGTTATGCGTTATGCTTTATGCGTTATGCGTGATCAGTATGCGTTATGCGTTATGCGTTATGCGATATGCTATATGCGTTATGCGTTATGCGTTATGCGTTAAGCGTTATGCGTTATGCTTTATGCGTTATGCGTTATGCGTTATGCGTTATACGTTATGCGTTATGCGGTATGCGTTATGCGTTGTGCGTTATGCGTTATGCGTTATGCGTTTTGCGTTATACGTTATGCGTTTTGCGTTATGCGTTACGCGTTATGCGTGATCCATTATGCGTTATGCGTTATGCGTTATGCGTTATGCATTTTGCGTTATGCGCCATGCGTTATGCGTTATGAGTTATGCGTTATGCGTTATGCGTTATGCGTTATGCGTTATACGTTATGCGTTATGCGTTATGCGTTATGCGTTATGCGTTATGCGTTATGCGTTATGCGTTATGCGTTATGCGTTATGCGTTATGCGTTATGCGTTATGCGTTATGCGTTATGCGTTGTGCGTTATACGTTTGCGTTAGGCGTTATGCTTTATGGGTTATGCGTTATGCATTATGCGTTATGCGTTATGCGTTATGCGTTATGCATATGCGTTATGCGTTATGCGTTATGCGTTATGCGTTATGCGTTATGCGTTATGCGTTATGCGTTATGCGTTATGCGTTATGCGTTATGCGTTATGCGTTATGCGTGATGCGTTATGCTTTTTGCGTTATGCGTTATGAGTTATACGTTATGCGTTAAGCGTTATGCGTTATGCTTTATGCGTTGTGCGTGATCCGTTATGCGTTATGCGTTATGCGTTATTCATTTTGCGTTATGCGCCATGCGTTATGCGTTATGCGTTATGCGTTATGCGTTATGCGTTATGCGTTATGCGTTATGCGTTATGCGTTATGCGATATGCTATATGCGTTATGCGTTATGCGTTATGCGTTATGCGTTGTGCGTTATACGTTTGCGTTATGCGCTATGCGTTGTCCGTTATGCGTTATGCTTTATGCGTTATGCGTTATGCGTTATGCGTTATGCGTTACGCGTTATGCATTTTGCGTTATGCGTTATGCGTTATGCGTTATGCGTAATACGTTTGCGTTATGCGTTATGTGTTATGCGTTGTGCTTTATGCGTTATGCGTTATGCGTTATGCGTTTGCGTTATGCGTTATGCGTTGTGCGTTATACGTTTGCGTTATGCGTTATGCGTTATGCGTTATGCGTTATGCTTTATGCGTTATGCGTGATCCGTTATGCGTTATGCGTTATGCGTTATGCGTTATGCGTTATGCGTTATGCGTTATGCGTTATGCGTTATGCGTTATGCGTTATGCGTTATGCGTTATGCGTTATGCGTTATGCGTTATGCGTTATGCATTATGCGTTATGTGTTAACGTTATGCGTTATGCCTTTTGCGTTATGCTTTATGCGTTATGCGTTATGAGTTATACGTTATGCGTTATGCGTTATGCGTTATGCGTTATGCGTTATGCGTTATGCGTTATGCGTTATGCGTTATGCGTTATGCGTTATGCGTTATGCGTTATGCGTTATGCGTTATGCGTTATGCGTTATGCGTTATGCGTTATGCGTTATGCGTTATGCGTTATGCGTTATGCGTAATGCGTTATGCGTTATGCGTTATGCGTTATGCGTTATGCGTTATGCGTTATGCGTTATGCGTTATGCGTTATGCGTTATGCGTTATGCGTTATGCGTTATGCGTTATGCGTTATGCGTTATGCGTTATGCGTTATGCGTTATGCGTTATGCGTTATGCGTTATGCGTTATGCGTTATGCGTTATGCGTTATGCGTTATGCGTTATGCGTTATGCGTTATGCGTAATGCGTTATGCGTTATGCGTTATGCGTTATGCGTTATGCGTTATGCGTTATGCGTTATGCGTTATGCGTTATGCGTTATGCGTTATGCGTTATGCGTTATGCGTTATGCGTTATGCGTTATGCGTTATGCGTTATCCGTTATGCGTTATGCGTTATGCGTTTTGCGTTATGCGTTATGCGTTATGCGTTATGCGTTATGCGTTATGCGTTATGCGTTATGCGTTATGCGATATGCGTTGTGCGTTATACGTTTGCGTTAGGCGTTATGCTTTATGGGTTATGCGTTATGCATTATGCGTTATGGGTTATGCGTTATGCGTTATGCATATGCGTTATGCGTTATGCGTTATGCGTTATGCGTTATGCGTTATGCGTTATGCGTTATGCGTTATGCGTTATGCGTTATGCGTTATGCGTTATGCGTTATGCGTTATGCGTTATGCGTTATGCGTTATGCGTGATGCGTTATGCTTTTTGCGTTATGCGTTATGAGTTATACGTTATGCGTTAAGCGTTATGCGTTATGCTTTATGCGTTATGCGTGATCCGTTATGCGTTATGCGTTATGCGTTATTCATTTTGCGTTATTCATTTTGCGTTATGCGTTATGCGTTATGCGTTATGCGTTATGCGTTATGCGATATGCTATATGCGTTATGCGTTATGCGTTATGCGTTATGCGTTGTGCGTTATACGTTTGCGTTATGCGTTATGCGTTGTCCGTTATGCGTTATGCTTTATGCGTTATGCGTTATGCGTTATGCGTGATGCGTTATGCTTTTTGCGTTATGCGTTATGAGTTATACGTTATGCGTTAAGCGTTATGCGTTATGCTTTATGCGTTATGCGTGATCAGTATGCGTTATGCGTTATGCGTTATGCGTTATGCGATATGCTATATGCGTTATGCGTTATGCGTTATGCGTTAAGCGTTATGCGTTATGCTTTATGCGTTATGCGTTATGCGTTATGCGATATGCTATATGCGTTATGCGTTATGCGTTATGCGTTGTGCGTTATACGTTTGCGTTATGCGTTATGCGTTGTCCGTTATGCGTTATGCTTTATGCGTTATGCGTTATGCGTTATGCGTTATGCTTTTTGCGTTATGCGTTATGAGTTATACGTTATGCGTTAAGCGTTATGCGTTATGCTTTATGCGTTATGCGTGATCAGTATGCGTTATGCGTTATGCGATATGCTATATGCGTTATGCGTTATGCGTTGTGCGTTAAGCGTTATGCGTTATGCGTTATGCGTTATGCGTTATGCGTTATGCGTTATACGTTATGCGTTATGCGGTACGCGTTATGCGTTATGCGTTGTGCGTTATGCGTTATGCGTTATGCGTTATACGTTATGCGTTTTGCGTTATGCGTTACGCGTTATGCGTGATCCATTATGCGTTATGCGTTATGCGTTATGCATTTTGCGTTATGCGCCATGCGTTATGCGTTATGAGTTATGCGTTATGCGTTATGCGTTATGCGTTATACGTTATGCGTTATGCGTTATGCGTTATGCGTTATGCGTTATGCGTTATGCGTTATGCGTTATGCGTTATGCGTTATGCGTTATGCGTTATGCGTTATGCGTTGTGCGTTATACGTTTGCGTTAGGCGTTATGCGTTATGCGTTATGCGTTATGCGTTATGCGTTATGCGTTATGCGTTATGCGTTATGCGTTATGCGTTATGCGTTATGCGTTATGCGTTATGCGTTATGCGTTATGCGTTATGCGTTATGCGTTATGCGTTATGCGTTATGCGTTATGCGTTATGCGTTATGCGTTATGCGTTATGCGTTATGCGTTATGCGTTTTTCGTTATGCGTTATGCGTTATGCGTTATGCGTTATGCGTTATGCGATATGCGTTGTGCGTTATACGTTTGCGTTAGGCGTTATGCTTTATGGGTTATGCGTTATGCGTTATGCATATGCGTTATGCGTTATGCGTTATGCGTTATGCGTTATGCGTTATGCGTTATGCGTTATGCGTTATGCGTTATGCGTTATGCGTTATGCGTTATGCGTTATGCGTTATGCGTGATGCGTTATGCTTTTTGCGTTATGCGTTATGAGTTATACGTTATGCGTTAAGCGTTATGCGTTATGCTTTATGCGTTATGCGTGATCCGTTATGCGTTATGCGTTATGCGTTATTCATTTTGCGTTATGCGCCATGCGTTATGCGTTATGCGTTATGCGTTATGCGTTATGCGTTATGCGTTATGCGATATGCTATATGCGTTATGCGTTATGCGTTATGCGTTATGCGTTGTGCGTTATACGTTTGCGTTATGCGTTATGCGTTGTCCGTTATGCGTTATGCTTTATGCGTTATGCGTTATGCGTTATGCGTGATGCGTTATACTTTTTGCGTTATGCGTTATGCGTTGTGCGTTATACGTTTGCGTTAGGCGTTATGCTTTATGGGTTATGCGTTATGCATTATGCGTTATGCGTTATGCGTTATGCGTTATGCGTTATGCGTTATGCGTTATGCATTTTGCGTTATGCGTTATGCGGTACGCGTTATGCGTTATGCGTTATGCGTTATGCGTTATGCGTTATGCGTTATACGTTATGCGTTTTGCGTTATGCGTTACGCGTTATGCGTGATCCATTATGCGTTATGCGTTATGCGATATGCTATATGCGTTATGCGTTATGCGTTATGCGTTAAGCGTTATGCGTTATGCTTTATGCGTTATGCGTTATGCGTTATGCGTTATACGTTATGAGTTATGCGGTACGCGTTATGAGTTATGCGTTATGCGTTATGCGTTATGCGTTATGCGTTATACGTTATGCGTTTTGCGTTATGCGTTACGCGTTATGCGTGATCCATTATGCGTTATGCGTTATGCGTTATGCGTTATGCATTTTGCGTTATGCGCCATGCGTTATGCGTTATGAGTTATGCGTTATGCGTTATGCGTTATGCGTTATGCGTTATACGTTATGCGTTATGCGTTATGCGTTATGC
>CAKAJA020000739.1:0-20504 GCA_916610235.2 Lasioglossum morio | reverse complement strand
TATATGGTTTTTAGGCAGTATCATTTTGTCCTCAGAAATTTTTTCACATCACTGTAAATGAAAATCTTTAAACGATCCAATTTAACTTATCACTCTGTGTGCGTGTGTGTATATGTATATATATGTATACATATATGTATAATGATATCCCACTGTAATCTGAAATGTATCTAAAAGATTAAACATATTGTAAATGAAAAATTTAGTAGAAAATATTAAAAATTTGTTCTTCATTAGTTACAGCTTTGAAACGTTTTTCAATGGTATATTGAAATGGTATATGGTTCTATTATACAATTTACTTTTATAATTCCTTTGATCAGTTTTTAAATTTTATATATCTTAACTTTTAGAAACATTCCTTTATGGATTCATATAGAATACACTGTATACAGTGGTACAATACATGGTTTACATAATTAGATGCATAATGATTTAGTTACACTTTATTCTCTGACGATTTTAAACCTTTGTAATCTAATGTTTACCATTACACATTTTAAACATAAGAAGTTTCACTTCAAAATAAATTTTCGTCTTTTTATATCTTTAGATGCAAACGTAAGTTCAATAACATATTAAATAGGAGTGTGCAGACTGACTTATGTGTCGGACGTCCAAGTGATCGTGTCGGCTCCGTCGAAGTCGGACCGATATTATCAATTAGTTCGATACAATTACGATTTCGGACCCAGACCGACAATTTCGGGATGATTAACATCTTGAAGCAGTTCGACCAATGAAAGCGGCTCATTATGTATACAAAATTTAAATTATAATTGGTTTTTAATATAAATTTAAATTGAATTAATTGTTTGTACAGAAAAACACAAAAAGTTTTAGCTATGTATATCGAAAACGTTTTGTGTTTCTCTCTTTATGCATAGGAATTAGTTACTCTCACGCATTTACATTATTTATACTAAACGCTTGGTAGTACTATACAAACAATTAATTAAATTTATATTATATTCAATTATAATTTAAATTTTGTGTACACGATGAGCCGCTTGCATTACTCGAACTGCTTGAAAGTGTTGAACTGCCTGAAATTATCGGTCTTCGGGCCCAGGTCCGAATCCTCAACGGATCCGTGCTCGCAGATCCGTGTATACGGATCCGTATTCACGTGTACACGAATCCGTATACACGGATCCTTAAATTCGTACTACACGGTTCACGTACCACGTGTACACGTGTATTTTAGTACACGTCCAAAACCGCAATTTCTACTATCTACGGCATAGTCTAAAAATTTAACCCGGCTTTTCGCGAAAAGGCATTTAGCTAGATTCATAATTATTCTATGTTTATCAAGACGAACAAGTAACTGACGTAGGTGTTCTATGTACACGTTCTTGTATTGGAATTGGTATTAAAGTGATTAGAACGACAGAGAATTCTTTTCAAACTGTTTTATTAAATAGCGCGGAAGGACGACTTGACTCTACTGCAATCGGACTCGAAGTGAAGAAGGAAATCAAAGAAAGTTGTAGGGGCGGTAAGAAGGTCTGTCGCCCCCTTGACTGTTTGGAAAAACCCACCCTGCATAGTTTACAGCACAGATCCTTGGGTACGACGAAAGCCAGGCCTATGGGTCCGGTTACATCCGGACTGTTATTCTACGCCTACGCTATAGAAACTGCAGCGTTTCTCTCTGACAAAGAAATTCATTTTTGCTTTGGGTTTACATTTGCATTATCATTACTGATAATCCAACACGCCCCCTTAAAAATGAATCGGTTAACTGTAATATTTTTCTTTCAAATTCTATCTCAAGATCAATATAATCTATATATATAGTAGTAATATCTACTATTGAAATCAAACGCACTAGAAATGAAAAATCGTCCTTCTTTGCCTTTTCTGGGGAATACATATGGCCCAACATTTGTTGCGAGGATTAGGGAAACCCAGTAGAACCTAATCAGACCATTTCAAATGATTATCTATATGGAAATATAAAACTGTAATATTGCTAGGATTATTGAAGTCCCATTTGTGCTTGGAATTCCATAAAGACTCCTGCCAGTGGTTTCGTAAATCCGTCAGCTACTTGGCGTTCTGTACAGACAAATTCAAGTTTAATAACAGTTTTCTCTATTTGTTCTCTAGAAAAATGATACTTGATATCAATATGCTCTGATCTTTTATGATTGCCTGGATTACTCGCTATACTTATGCAGCCGTTATTATCTTCATAAATTATAATCGGCTTCGGAATGTTTATATTTATGCTGAGGGCTAACGATTTTAACCAGACAGCTTCTCTTACGGCTTCAAAAAGTGCCATATATTCTGCTTCCGTTGACGAAGCAGCCACAGATGTCTGTCTTTTTGTCGACCAGCAAATTGTACATTTTTCAAATAATTGAAACAAGTACCCGGTCGTACTTTTTCTATCAGTTTCATTGTGTCCTCCCCAATCAGCATCAACATAACCACTTATAATATTATTATAATTTCCTCTAATGTAATTTAGTTTGACGTTAGTTGAGCCTTTCAGGTATCTCAATACTCGCTTCAAATTTAGCTAGAGTTCTTTATTATTTTTATTAGTATACCTGCTCAAAATGTTTACGGCTACACTTATGTCAGGTCTTGTACATATCATTATATACATTAAGCAACCGATCAAATTTCTACACGGTGCTTCGCATTCTTCATCTGAATTTAATGCTTTATAATCCAGTTTATTCGGAAGAGGCGAACTAACAGCTTTACATTCATTCATTTAAAATTTTTCTAAAACTGCTTTTATGTATGTACTCTGATCCATGGTTATTTTGCCGTCAATTCTTTCAATTTTAATTCCTAAGAAATGTCGAATCTCATTTAAATCCGTCATACTAAATTTTTGCATCAAATAACATTTAAAATCAGTCATTGTTTCTTTATTTCCAGTAGCAATCACAAGATCATCCACATATAACCCAACATATATGTATATTTTCGGATACATTTCCTCTATCCAGAAATTATATAGAACGATCTACTGATGAACTTCGGAAACCTTTCTCAACAAGACTTTTCTCAAAAGCTTCAAACCAGCATCTTGCTGCTTGTTTCAAACCATATATTGCTTTATTTAATTTACATACTTCATTGCTTTTACTTTTTACTCCTTCAGGAACTTTCATATATATCTGTTCCTTTAATATACCGTTTAGAAAGGCAGTCTTTACATCCATATGATGTATCAATAAATTAAATTGATTTGCGAAAGCAATTATAAACCTAAAGCTTCAAATTCTAGCAACTGGTGCGAATGTTTCGTTATAGTCAGTTAAATATTCCTGACTAAAACCACGCGCAACCAATCGTGCTTTGTATTTTGTTGAATTTCCGTGTTCATCATGTTTAATCGTAAATATCCACTTACAGTCTACGATATTAGTATCGTTTGGTCTATCTATTAATTCCCAGGTTTTATTTATTACATGTGAATTTAATTCATTATCGATAGCTTGTTCCCATAGAACTCTATCTTCTCTTAATTTTATATCTCCAAACGACCTGGGAATTTTTCCGGCGAACGATTGTGCACACATAAGAAGATCATCTTGTAAATTACTTTCATCATAAGAAATTTTAGGTTTATTCTTTATTCTATCACTCCTCCTAAGATTTTCTGTTTCTGGTCTTTCTAATTCATCATCCTGAGACAATGACTTTTCTTGCGTATCTGTTTCTTTGACAGATTCATTAGGTTCATATCCTCATTTCTCTTCAAGGATTATACTCGACTTTGATGTATCTGATTTATCATTATCAGATTTATGAGGCTTTTCATTCAATTTTACTGATTTTGACCATATGTCAGATGCATCAGTTTTATTTTCAGGACCACTATTGTCCCTTTCTATCCTCATTTCTGGACGAGTTTTTAAATAATTTACTTCATCCATTACCACATCCCGGACTACACTAAATTTACCAGTTCTCACGTCCCATATTTTATAACCGTTCGGTTCATAACCAACCAGAATACCCTTCGATGATTTCTCAAGGAACTTGGTTCTTCCAAATTTGGTATGATCGTACACGGTAGACCCGAATATCTTTAAATATTTAACTTTGGGTTTTTTACCATGCCACAATTCGAATGGTGTTTTGTTTACCTTTAATGCTTTAGTTGGGGTTCGATTAATTAAAAATGTAGCAGTGAGAACTGCTTCGCCCCAAAATACTTTATTCAAATTAGAACCACTTATCATTGTGCGTGCTTTTTCAGTTATTGTTCTAATCATTCGTTCTGAAACACCATTCAATTGAGGGGTACGTGGAACAGTTAAGTGGTAACTAATACCTTTTTGCACGCAATAGTCCTTCATCTCATTTGATAAATATTCTCCACCATTATCACAATATAAATTTACGAATTTTGAATTAAAATGAGATTCACTCTTTGCGACAAAATCTTTAAAAACAGAAAACACATCTGACTTATATGAGATTAAATATGTTACACAATAATGAGTGAATACATGTACAAATATTACGTAATAATTTTTATCATCAATTGTGGGCGGAGTGATAGGCCCACAAACATCAGAATGGACAATGAACAATGGTCGTTTTATATGACTTTTATCTTTTACTTTCTTGAATGGCAATCGTGCTTGTTTACCTTTAATACTTTTTAATGAATTTTTCAAGAAAAAAAGAAATTTTTTTTTTAAATATATATATATATAGTTACGTTTGCTTCTTTGGTGGATACGCCTCTCGTATAAATTGCAATTGTAGGAAGTTCGCTTCCTAGGAAGCCAAACATTACGGCTTTTGTTCCAAGTGTAATGTATGGGTATTTGAGCGTAGGTAAGTCGTCTGGCGTTCTCATCTATTTTATTCAACTCGAAATAGGCCAATAATTTGGTCTTTTTACTTCTTTTTTCCAACGCTTCTATTTCTTTTCCTTCTTGGAACGTTATTATATTCTGTCCCGGTAAATGAACCGGTAATAATTCCACAAAATGGCTTCTTGCGTGCATGGGAAGTTCCATAATATGCCAGGCGCTTTCCATGGCGCTTTACATAGCGGGTGTCCAAATACAATTGAATTTCATCTGTGATTTGATCCTTAGAAATCTGTATCCTCGCTCTATCGTGTCCTTTATGAATGTATTTGTAAATATACTTGATACTCATTACCGAAGCACAATATTCCACGTTTATATGACAGTTGAAGCGTTTCAAGAGATACGGGTTGTAAGGGACTATCATAGAATTATCTACCAAGAAGTTTTTTTTTCTGTGGTAGGTATGACACTCTCTCCTGTTGTCTCTTCTTCTGTAAATAGGGAATCCGGGTTTAGTCATGTCTGTCACATCAATAAAAGGTTTTGGAAATTTTTTCGAACAGATTTTTTTCTCCTGGTCCCAACACGGTGATGTGTCCGTGTGTGGTCCGTGAGACATGTGCTGTATCACCTTATACCACAATTCCGGATCTTCGTCTTTATTAGGGATTTCCGCTCGAACGAATTTATCTACATCATCCGAAGTCAACAGTTTTTCGTTCAGAGTCACCAAAAGATGCATATGTGGGAGGCCACGTTTTTGAAATTCTATCGTATAGATGTATGCTCTCACCACTCCAAAAACAGACGTCAATTCGTTTATGAGAGCCTGACACTTTTGGTAAAACAGTCGACAGACAAAAGTGGGTACATCAGTTGCTGACGTTCCGGGTGGATAATCCTTCAGAAATCTTTTAATTTCGGGCCATTTAGGATTACAGGTCATGGTAATAAACAAATCTGGTCTACCTATATTTCTGGAAATGGCCATAGCATCGTGATACAGCTGTTGCATGGCTCTGGGACTTCCTTGATAAGTAGAGGGTAGAATCACGGCTTTGCCAACTTTGAATGTATCAGAGTTGTTTATTGATGAATTTTGGATATGGTCTATCAACCCTTGAATATGTTCGGATCGCAGTTGAGATTGATTCGAACGCAGATAATATAATCTATTACCTTCGATTTTGAGATAACAATTAATGATATAATGCTGAGTCAGGCGTTGAGACCATAACAGATGATTAAAATCATCGGGTCGAATAGCGAGTTTATATCCGTAGTACTGGCTAGGTGTAATTCGCTTATTGGAATTATGTTGAGTCAAATTATAATTCCATCCTGTTTCACCATAGGGAAACAACAGAGGAAACAGCAGAGGATCGGTATGAAGAGAGTTGAGAGATAGTATTCGAGAATCGTTTTCTGCTTTGGGATAAACTCTAATGTCCACTTTATCTTCAATGGTCCCATCTTTTGATGATATGATAGCCGCCAATTCTTGACACGTTGGATTATTGTAAACTCTCGGATGATCCTTTGTCAGAGTGTAGAAGCTCAAATGATATTCTTTATCGATGTTCTTCCTTTGGATTTCGTACAGATTCCTAAATTTTTCCGCATAAGGATTACGATTCATTATAGGTTGTATAATCTCCAGCACATCTGTACGCTTCAATCTTTTGGACCGCTCGAACATAGCCTCACCATCGTCGTAAATATCGATCTGTCCGAAATGCGGCTCATCGGAATTTGTCTCCAAAGAAGTCGTCGCTTTCACAGTAGCCTCTCCAACAATTCGCATAGAATAAGGTCCGTTTCCTTTTAGGTCCACGTTCTGTGCGTTGAAAGAAGCGAATGCAAACAGATTGTTGTAAATTCTGATATTATCACGAAAATGACGATTTATTTCTCCAGTTCCAAATATAAGCGCTTTTATTTCTTCGGGGTATGAATTACTTTTCGGTAACACAATTTTCCCTTGATGACAACAATTGTGTTTGGACCTTGATGCTTCTGAAACGAATGTCAAGGCACCGCAAAAGTTACATTTCTTTTCCAAGTCACCAGAATCTAAATACTCGATTGATTCGGTCGAAGTATAGAGACCCAACATTTCTTTTTGTTTTTTTGATTTAAGGTTATGTTTATTCAAGGTCTTTCTTTTATTACGTTGCCATATATTCTTTCGTTCCTTGTTCCGGAAATTTCTTTCTTCGATTTCTTCGTTTGTATTTTCTAATTTTGGTCGCCCCATTGTTGGTATGTAAAATACACGCGCGATATAATTCCAATTGTGTTTAGTGGTTTAATCCAGACCTAGACAACTGAAGCTCTCAGAGGCGATGACGTAGTTTCAGCTACCCCCACCCGACCGGCCAGCGCGAGGCCTGTCCGGATCTGCTCCAGCCGATTCTACGTCATCGACTCCCGCACTCTCCCGCACTCTCTCTCTCTCCCGCTCTCTCTCTCTCTCTCCCGCTCTCTCTCTCTCCCGCTCTCTCTCTCTCTCTCTCTCTCTCTCTCTCTCTCTCTCTCCCGCTCTCTCTCTCTCTCTCTCTCTCTCTCTCTCCTGCTCTCTCTCTCTCCTGCTCTCTCTCCTACTCTCTCTCCTGCTCTCTCTCTCTCTCTCTCTCTCTCCCGCTCTCTCTCTCTCTCTCCCGCTCTCTCTCTCTCTCTCTCTCTCCCGCTCTCTCTCTCTCTCTCCCGCTCTCTCTCTCTCTCTCTCTCTCTCCCGCTCTCTCTCTCTCTCTCCCGCTCTCTCTCTCTCTCTCCCGCTCTCCCGCTCTCTCTCTCTCTCTCCCGCTCTCTCTCTCTCTCTCCCGCTCTCTCTCTCTCTCTCCCGCTCTCTCTCTCTCTCTCCCGCTCTCTCTCTCTCTCTCCCGCTCTCTCTCTCTCTCTCCCGCTCTCTCTCTCTCTCTCTCTCCCGCTCTCTCTCTCTCTCTCCCGCTCTCTCTCTCTCTCTCTCTCTCTCTCTCTCTCTCTCCCGCTCTCTCTCTCTCTCTCTCCCGCTCTCTCTCTCTCTCTCTCTCTCTCTCTCTCTCTCTCTCCCGCTCTCTCTCTCTCTCTCTCTCTCCCGCTCTCTCTCTCTCTCTCCCGCTCTCTCTCTCTCTCTCTCCCGCTCTCTCTCTCTCTCTCCCGCTCTCTCTCTCTCTCTCTCTCTCTCTCTCTCTCTCTCTCTCTCTCTCTCTCTCTCCCGCTCTCTCTCTCTCTCTCTCTCTCTCTCTCTCCCGCTCTCTCTCTCTCTCTCTCTCTCCCGCTCTCTCTCTCTCTCTCTCTCTCTCTCTCCCGCTCTCTCTCTCACCCCCCCCTCTCTCTCTCTCTGAAAAATACACACTGTCACGGCGCTCAATTTTGAGTTCCCCTTCGGACGGCAACCCGCTTCTCAATTTTCGGATCCCCTTCAGTAGGCAACCCGCTCGGCGTTTTATGTCCTCAGAAACCACAAAACTATTTTATATAATAGAAAAAGATATATATATATAGTTACGTTTGCTTCTTTGGTGGATACGCCTCTCGTATAAATTGCAATTGTAGGAAGTGGTTGGGTTCGTTTGGAATAACTTCGCAAGGAATAGGGAATATCTGGACACAGAATATATTTTAAAAATTAATTAGTTTTGTACATTTGAAAGTTGTTTCGTGAATAATGAAACCTTTGAAGAAGGTTAGCAACGTAAACGAAATTATGAAAAAAGAGAAAGAGGTTTCCCCATCAGGCGTCCGGTTTATCTCAACCGTTCTTTCCTTCTGGGGAGATGGCGACTTTTCGGATTCACCTGAATTCTCCTGCCCGCTCGGCGGCCGGCCTTCATGGCCGTCCTCTCCGAGACGTGCAGAGGAACCAGGCGTTCCTACTTTCAGGCGGCCAGGAAGCTACCCTGTTCTTTCCTCTCGGCGGGCGGCCGGCCTTCATGGCCGTCCTCTCCCATTTATCCAGAGAGGCGTCCAGGTGCAACCCCTGTCCTCTCCTGAGCTGCTGGGCGTCCGATAGCATTGCTTCGTACTTTCCCTAACCTATGGGCGGCCGTGGTCTTACCTCGTCCTCTCCCAAAGGCGCAGCTAAAGTAAAGTGCTCTGCGTTATGCTACCGGTATTTATAGTACGTCGTTGCTAACCTTATCAACAACGGTTACTAGGGGTCGAAAAAGTTCTCGAACTCGTGGCCTTCTCGAACATTCGGCCGCGGTGCGCTTCTTTTGTCACCTCAGGGTGGTGACGAGGTGATTTGTCGCCCCTGGGTTTCTTTCCATTAATCGTCGCGTTACACAATGTTGAATCAACTGCTTTCGAAAAAAACTAAACTAATCAGACCAAAATCTAATCAGCTCTAAGTTACAGTGGGGCACATACATTGCATCATTCATTATTCTGATCGCGTTGTTACTTTTTCAGAAAACGTTAACGAAAAATTTGATACCATAGAAACGGACATACGCACACACACACACCGACATTTTGATAAAAATAGTCTAAAATGACTCCAATGACCATAAAACGTGAAGATCTGCTAAAAAATCGATTTTCGATTTTTGGGGTAATTACAATAACTTCCCTATAAATCGGGGAGTTGACAAACAAACTTGAAACATTATTAAACAAAAATCTTCAATATCTGCTTCTACTGTGCTTTCTTCTTCACTAATTTCTTCAATTTCATGCATTAAAAGTTTTCTCCATGCTCTTTTCAATGTTGTACTTTTAATGTTGCAACACGCATTTGCCACCATGTAAAAGCAGTCTTTTAAATATTACTTACGACATTTCGTATTTTGTTGTTTCAGGTTTGTTTTCATAGATTTATCATGGCGATTGATCATTTTTTAAAAATGTATTCTAATGAAAATAACAATTCGGTACAGGGATCATAATCCTTCGAACCGTCCAGCGAAATATGCCGTGCACTTATTCAGGGATCCTGCTTCGTTACTGAAACTTCATGCGCTCTCAAACTTTAAACGTTAATATCAGCGAAATGTGCAAAAATGTGCAGCTGATTGTTGCAGGACTATTGTGTGATGGTGTCTTCTTTCAAAAGATACTACTCAGGAAATGTAGGAACGTGTAGCTTTTTTGTAGAGCTAAAGAAAGTAGCTGCAAAATGAAATTATACGTATCCTACTTTCGGGCTTTATATTCATAATTTGGTTGTGAGTTTTCGAAAATTATTTGCATCGGGCATAAACTGAGACTATATACAATTATAATATATAGCCATATATGGTTATAAATGTCCCCAAAAATGAAAGAATAACGTCGAACGTGTGGTTAGAATTCTGTAAGAATCCAACTAGAATCTGAGAGGTCTACTTTAGATCTATTTTTCTCCCTTATTAAAGCAAAAGACATAAATCCATTTTCATAGCAAGATACATTGGTTCATGGCCTGTCAGGAAATAGTAGTGGATATTTGAAATAAGGACTTTCATAATTTTGAGTTTTTTCCTTTTTCCGACCACTGTGCGGCGCCTGCTGGAAGGGGACAGTGAGCGCTACAGTACGTTACGGTGGGGATGATTTTGTCTCAATTGAGACAAATGTGCCCACCCCTGTAAGCAATCAGTTTTCCTGGCCTGACCCTCTAAAGGTATAAAGGCGACCCTGCTTATTGAATAAAATTGAACGTGATCAGTTGAACAGATTATTTATTCAACACAATAATATTTTTTATTACACTACTTTTAAAAGCCACATTTTCAAATTGATCTTTTTAGAAATTTAGAATATATATATATATATATATATATATATATATATATATATATATATATATTCATTTTTATTTTTATTTTTAGCGAAAAGCTAAACTTTTATACCAGAGATTACAAAGGATTAAAATGTACTGAAACGAAAATTGACCAATTCTTGGCATAGTTATGATTTAAAATATGTTTCCTTTTGGGTGTAACTAAATATTTTATACTGATAATAACCTGTTAATGTATCCATTGAATATGGTAAAGTGGGTGGTGTATATGGAAATATATAATTCAAAACTATATGCCATTAGAGATATTATACTGTTTCTATAATACATATACCAAGAATTAACATTGTTGTATAATGTTTTTAATTAATGAGACCTATTTGATTGTAATGTACAGTTAGGCACATTATTACAACTTGGTTTACTTATAACTATAATTGCATTATAATAATAGTAAGAAATGAATTCACTGTTATATTGGGTTTTACAATTAATTATAGTTCATGAGGAAACTTACATATTCTTACAATGTTTACACATAAGAAATGGCATGTTATTTATTTGTAACATTGCGGTCACTTTGTTCCTCTATCGTGTGTACTAACCTTTGTTGAATTATCAACAATTTTCAACACTTTTTAAACAGACAAAATTATTACGAAATATATTTTTGTTTACCACCATAGACTCGTCGATATTATATTTTTAAATTCGAATATTGTAGTTTAAGTTCTCAAAATCAAATTTATAGAAAATAGTAGGAAGTGTAGCAGTAGACACAAATATAACGCTCGCTCAACACATAATTGGGTTATGGATATAAATATTGTCTTTCCTGGTGGTGGCAACTATGTTTGTTTATATTTCCTATTTCTATTCGCAATTTCAGTTAGTTTCATTGCTGTTTTCAATTTTTAACTCGTTGGACTACTAAATGTTTTATACTATGAACATATACATATAGTATGCTATAAGAATCTGTGTGATCCTTACTACATTACTATATTCCCTTTTTCATACCACCTACTTTACTGTGAGTTTCTTATGAAAACATAAAATTTGGATAAAAATCTTATGAAGATAGTTTATTAGTCTACATATGATACATGTATATGTATATCTGTTTGTGTAAATTTTGAATTTCCATCTTAAACATGGGATACATTCCATGTTATTCACAATATCTTGTTATCTAACTGATTTTGCGGTATTATTAAATATACGCGTATCCCATTGTCTTGCAATACAATCGATCAAATCAACCGGTGTTGGACACAAGGACTGTCCGCATCTTCTTCTGCATACACCATCTACTCCTCCTGTTCAACATCAACACCAACTCACTCTTACTCCGCAGGCTACTTTGAGATTGACTGGTGGCGTCCCAGGAAAGGTGGGTCTGCACCAAACTACCTATGTATGTTCTGTCATCTTTTTTATTACCCTTTCTTTTAATTGTTGTACAACAGTATATGATAGAGGTAGATACGTTGTTATCCATGTTCAAAATTAATGGTTGTTGAATTAAATATGAGGTCACTCTTCATCTTTATTTAGATGCACAGATGATTTATCTTACTATATGTATACTATTATGGTACATATACCAGCATCTGTTATCAAGAGAAGAACGATTTTCAGTTCAATCATATTAATTCTACAACCATAATTATATTGAAAATGGCGTACATGG
The DNA here is from genome assembly GCA_916610235.2 of Lasioglossum morio. Lineage (NCBI taxonomy): Eukaryota > Metazoa > Arthropoda > Insecta > Hymenoptera > Halictidae > Lasioglossum > Lasioglossum morio. The sequence goes on along the minus strand of CAKAJA020000739.1, from coordinate 8,302 downwards.
AAATACATGTGTGTGTGTATAGAGATTACATCTTTGAAGTTTTGTAATGTTGAATTGTTTTTGTTCGTACACGTATATGTACGTGTGTATACGTATATATATATGTATGTCAATTTTTAAACTCCATGGGAAGTTCGTTACATGTTAAATCAGTTTTCTAAGTAAACTCAATTAATGATTGGAAGTTTACTAAAGCCAAAGTTCGTGATAAGCAAGTTTGACGATAATGTAGAGTGTAGAGAATATAAATAATTTTCTTTTTGGGCTAAGTCCAATGATTCGAAGTTTAATAATAGACAGCAGATTAAAAATACTGTTATATTATTTTCAATCTATTAAACACATTACGAAAGAAAATAAATTTCACTCCAGTTTGTTGTAATTTAGGTAGAAAATTTTGATTTTGCATAAATATTCGCTGTCCACTTATCTTTTGTTTAAATAGTTCGGAAATATATTAAATTTTAAAGTTGCTTTTACAATGAATTTCGATGCTGTCTTTCGAACTGGCTTTAATATTCTATGCAAGCAATAGTTATTTCAGTTTATGAGGCCTAACGTGACAACTTCCAGTTATTATTCTTATAGAATTACTAAAACATCTGACGATCATTCTGCTAGAGTTTCACACAAATTAATTCTATTAACCTATGACCTGCATTTCATACTTTTACTTATAAGTATATTTCCATGTGCAATGTGTATTTGTTTGCATAAAAAACGAGCTTCTAACTTGCTTCACAATAATTTAATTATATACTAACAGTTTATGAAATTTATGTAATATATTAACTTCAGGCGTCCTGTTTGTTGGGAAAATTCGGAAATTATTATCACAACAAAAATCGATATACCTTGACTCATGCGTGCTAGTTTTATATTTATCAAACGAGCAAATTGAGTGTCATTGATGCTTCTTTCATTTAATACATATGAATATCTGTAGACATTCGTGGTATATTCAGGGTAGTAGTTACACATGATACATTAGAAATTTAGTTTTTCAATATTTTTTTTCACTATTTCAATGAAAGTTTGACATTAACAAATGTCACTGCGACGATTATTGGTTTTTCTTTGCTGTAGTGCACTAAGCGTTGTTATTGGATGTTTTTAAAAAGTTTATTTGTTAAAGCCATATGGAACTAATATTTTTTGAGAATCTTATGGGGGTGGGCATAAGTGTGACAAGGGATGTAAGTGAGATATTAATTAATATTATTTACATTTAAGGATCCATTGGTAATTATTCTATAATAAATCATTTTTAAGTGTTGCATTATTTTATATTAGGCAGTGAATAACATATCAATGAAATTGTGTGGTAAAACGTGTTTAAAAGAAAGTGTTGAATTATGTTAAAGGTTGAAACTGCAGTAAACAGAACATGTTTCAATAATATAAGAAGCATCGAATATGTATGTTTCCTCTTACATGTAGGAATCACAGCACCGCACGATATACAAATTAAAACATATTCACCTAACTACATTCAGCAGAGAAATTTTTTTGCAAAATATAACCAACACATCTAACCATTCTTAATATTCGTTGCAACAATTTTTTGCAAGGAATAAATCATTTTTATTAATGCAAAAATAGATTTTTTTCGAATCACTTTCGAGTAATGCAGACTCTTAAAAAGAAACTGCTTTAAATTTTTATAAATACAAGTTTTAAATTTACTTTTTGTTTGTTTTTAATTTTTCAATGTACACGTATCTAATAAGACAATGCTAGATATTATGCGTTTTTCCTTTTTTTTCATATAAATATTTAATTATTAGTTTCCTTTTTGAAGATGTAAGGTCTGAGTGTAGAGAGGTGCGTGCAACTAGTGTAGTGCATTCTTACGAGATTGTAACTAAGTGAAATTTTTTTCCCTCCCCTTCTCAGCTCATGCATTCGACTATTACGGTAAGTTATGATTTCTCTTGGTTTTCAACGAGTTTAAGGTTCACATTTAGGTTTAGCTTCATTCCATTTATTCGTCGAGATTAATATTATAAAAAATCTATGGAAATAATGAATACGTGTAAAAGTAGTCGGAGAATGCACTCTCTGTTTTTCGCATTGCGTAAATCTACAAGTATCGATAATAAAGAGAGCAAAAGTATTAGCTTTGACAATTTAGACGAGACTCGCTCAACTGTATACATAGAAATGCAAAATGACTCTCCACCCAGAACCTAATATATCTTTGCTATCTTATGAATTGCTTCATACCTTTTGACTCTTTTACTTTTATTTTTGTTGATCTATTTTCACTGGGTGTATTCACTTCAATGTACTGTATCGTTAATCTTTAAGTGCTTATCTGACATCCCGACTCTCAAACGAAACTGTTTCAGCATTTATACATTTATTAGGATTCGATAACACTTTTAGTTCTAATAGTATTTCCTGACCATACAAATTTTAAAGATGAAGCGATAAGCTTCTTCTATTTCAATAGGAAAATTCCAATGTAGCAATAGCGAGCTTTTCTTTAAATCTAATGATTTAGTTTCCAGAAAATACTCCACGATCTGTACGTTATTATAATGTATATCTAATGTATTTATGAAGTATTAAGCTATTTATATGAAACTCCAAATTCATTGTGTGGTACATTTAAATACGAATATGTATATCTATTGACTTATGCGTTTAGAATAAATGTTATTATACGATGACTGATATTATTACAAATTATGCATTAATTCAAAGAAAGTTAAAAGTCATGTTATTCTTTGAACAAACAGGTAGAGGTTTTGTACTTTCCATATTCAGTCTATTTCTTAAATTTATAGTAATTGTTTGAAACAGGGATTGTCTGAAATGTTAAATATATAGCGAATGAAATATCCATTGGCAAATCTTGTCACAACTTAACGCACCTTCCAGAGTTCTCGGCGCGTCACACATGGTTATATGGGTAAAGTTTTGAATAGTACGGAATACTAACAAATGGACAGGGTGTTATGGTGCCGGGGCAGGTCAACTTTGTGCCTGAATTTAATGTTAAAAAAGGAAAACAATATTTGGTGAAAGGTTCTACAGCTTCGGCTTTTAGTGTTGTAAAAGATTAATTCTCTGTTGCTTATGAGGACTTCCAATTAATATAATAATGCACTTTTAAAAACAAACGTGTTTTAACATCACGAAGTCATGCAGTAAGAAAATTCATTAACGAAATTTTGAAAACTGTTTTCGCTTTGATAGTATTTACTTCGAGTTGAATTAACAAATTTAGTATATTCTACATAGTCTATTAGTACATTTTTCGAAGAATATGTCTCGAAGAATAGTTAAAATTTATTATATGTATATGAGTTTTATGCTTCATATGCAGACAGCGAATCTTTATGCAAAATAAAACTTTTCTACTCGAATTGCAACAATCTGCGGTGAAATAGGAATTTACTGTTTCTCTTAATATGTTTAATAGTTTTAAAACAATGCAACACTATATTTAAATTCTTCTAATTTGTTTACAACTCCAAATTACACCTACTCATTTATTGTTATAAATTCATAATATCCGCTGTCTATTCATATGTTTGAAAAAAACGCACAATTTAAATTTTAAAGAAAAATGTATCTGTAAAAAAAATTTTGGTCGGAGATGTCAGTTGAATTATTTCAAATGTTTCAATTTCAAGAACTCATTCTTATATTTATTTATTTTCTTCATTATTGTAAAATCTCATTTAAACAATTTTCAAACATTACGTTTAATCTTAAATTCACTTTGAAAAATAATGCTACTTTGTTAGGTTCAAAATGAAGTGCTCTTGTTTAAATTAGTCTTATCATACTGAAATAATAATATCAACAATTTTATTTATAATAAATAACGACAAGCTTAAAAAGCAATTGGAATTTCCAAAAGTATATATTTATAATTATTTAGCTTTTTAGCTGTACAATATTAAAAGTATGAATCTTCTGGTGTAACATTGAAATCGTCGTGAAAAGTTTAAATATTCTTCGTGAATCCCTTTAGAGCATCTTGTTGAGGAACATATTAGCGTTAATGGGGTATACTACAATATATGCATGTTTATAGATGCATTTACACTGATTTAATAAATATTGTTATTTCATTCTTTCTAGTTAATTGTTGATGTATCTTGCATGGTGTACGAGAAATTAGTAATAACTGCATTTTCTGCATTATCTCGAGTAACATTGACTAAAGCAATGAGAAAATTTCGTACTTTTACGTATTTATAGCATACATCGACATTACGCGTAATAATTAAATATTATTTTTCAATACATTAGTTCAATACATTATTGGTGTCTGAATGAATCTATACGATATACATCAATAATTTGCTGTGAAAGACATGGAATTAAAAAAAGAAAACACAACTAACCTAATGAGAAACACAAGATTGATTGAGATTTTCTTTTCCCTCCTTCAAGACGAGTACAATCTAAATCCTGGTTTAGAATGGGAGGACGAATTCGCAGGTAGGTAATCCTCTCTAGAGATGATTTACTCTGCCTATTTATATCACGTATATGTGAATTTGATTCATTTTTACGAAGATGCGTTTTGAAAGTAATTTACGTTCAATTTGTTTTTGTTCTCTCTTTAAATTTTTATCTCCACATGCACTGAAAGGAGGGAACCCATACCTTTAATTTACATTTAAATATTGCTTGATAAATTATTGGGTAGTTTCTATGATTTGTTATATAACTGTAAAAAATTCTAGCTTTACTTTTATGCATGCTTAGATAGTGTGTATATATATACATATATATGTATGTATGTATGTATGTATGTATGTATGTATGTATGTATGTATGTATGTATGTATGTATGTATGTATGTATATATAAATATGTATATATATATACATATTTATATATACATACATACATATGTATATAAATATATATATATATATATATATATATATATATATTTACATATGTATGTATGTATATATAAATATGTATATATATATATATATATATATATACATACATATTTATAGTTTTCTCATATACCATTCGACTCTTCTTACTGCAAAGCATGAACAAAGCCATATGATAAATTACTGCCAACATTTTCGTTTCCTTTCTTATCTAAATAGTACTGTGATCGAGAGACGTAGAATCTGATTATAACTTCGCACTGTTTCTTTAGCATTTATTTTTCTTACGTAAGTTATACATCCACTTGATGCTGCATGAGACTTGGGAAGTTGCGTTAATTTACCTCCACTCCTTTTTATATTTGCATTCTTATATTGTACGTTCTTTCTATCGAAGGCAAATTCTGATGATTTTCCCAATCGTTTATTTTCTGTTTGAATATTGGGTACCGATGTTGGAAAAATACTTTCAATGAACATTACATTTTAATACAATTTGTACTTACTTCTGTTAAAGTAACAATCGACAAGTTGTCTTTTCCTTCAGAGTTCATTCGTTTATTCTATTTATATATTTAATGCTACAACTAAGGGTGGAGAGATACTGGTCTAGAACATTTTTATAATTGTAATTGTTTGAAATCAGTTTGATTTATACATATATATATCCACCAACAAGCAGTCCACCTTCTTCTGTTACTAATATCAATGCATGCGATCCAATTTGACGATTGCTTTTCCAGTTTTCTGTGTGATTATTTATTTTCTTATGAATTATCTTTTTATTATTTCGATAGAACTTTTATAGAAACTTCGAAAAGAGAGTTGCATCCCATATGTTTAAATTCAGCGCTTGTGCAATTTGTTTATTCTTGTAAATCCTTTACTTTTTCGTTTACGTTTATTATACAGATTTTATTACATAAATTGCGAAGTTGATTATTATCAATGTAATGTTACAGGCCGTATTATAGTAGCTAAACAAACTGACCGCGTTATTTGTTTTAGATAGCCTTTTTTCTGTACGCATATTTGTACATTTTTTTACCACTTAGTGAATGCAGCTACGTTACGGATTGATACAGCTTTTAAAAGATAACTTAATAGAGGGATGAGATAGGGTGTAAAATAGGGATTGTAACTATTCAGTAGGGTCTAGTTGCCAGTGGTAGATATATTGAAGTTAGGGCATTTGTGGCGGAACCAGCTTATTCACCACAGTTTTGACATTTGATGATGGCCAAGCTGAAGATGAAGAGAACAGTCTGCCGCATATGGATGGTTTCCAAAGTAAGCTTCCCCCGGGGATTCTTCCGCATGGTTTGCCACAAGTGAAAGAAGTGCAGCCCGCCGTTACGCAAGTGGAACAGGAAAAGGAAAAAGAGATTCCTAAAGAAGGTAAATTCTTACATGTATGCAGTGGCAGTAGGGTTTATACAAAAACCGACTTTTTAAAAAACCGATTTTCGGATTTTAACTTTTCCATGAAACCGGCTTAAACCGGTTTCGAATTTTGACAGTTAAAAAACAAGACATATCTACAACTTAATAACTTCCCGATTTATAGGGAAGTTAAAAAAAGTTTCTAAGTTTTTTTATTTATAATAATTCAAAAATACAAAAAAGGAAAATATAAAGTACATGTACTGTACATACGTAAAATTATTAAAATAAAAAATTAACAAAATAGTACCCTTAAAAAATCACAGAAATTAACAAATGTTTTATATTTATGTAAAGTATTATTTTACTTCTTTCTTTGTTTAATAAAATGTAACTTCAAAAAGCAAGGAACGTCAATGGATTAATTGCTTAGTCGTGTCCTTATTTTGGTATTAATTGTCTTTAAAGCATTAAATAATAAATCGAAATTTTTTCTTCTATTTGTAGTCTCCAAGACCAAAAACTCTTTCTGTTAATGTTTGCGGACTAGAGGAAGTCACTTCTTCAGATTCTTGCAGATATTTATTTATTGCTATTTCCATAGCATTTTTCATCATAGATATGTCTTGATTTTCTTCTTCGTTTCCTTTTTTTTAACATCACAGTCATCTTCTGTAGAATAATCTCTATAATTTTGATAATATCTGTCCGGATAACTTAATAATGTCAGCTTTTGTAGCTAATGGAAGAAATGTAGTAGAACATATATAAATGTTATGTATACATTTAAAACCGGTTTTTTTTTACTGAAAAACCCGGTTTTATTGCATAATTTCCTTTTAAAAACCGGTTTTTAAAAACTTATAAACTCTAAGTGGCAGATACAATACTTAACTACATATACATAGTAACGTCGCAAAATTTGCAACGTCACTACATATACAGTAAAGTCCCAATCTAACAAGGGAGGTTACCCAATCGCAACACGCCGATTTCAATGAAATTTTAGTATGATATATAGAACACAAAAAATATTTGACATGTGTTTTTTTTATAGCGGCTGAGATTCATTTTGAGGGTGTGAAAATAGCTTTCAAAGTTGGGGTGGAAAATCCTATTTTATTGAATATCTCCGAAAGTATTAGGCCCCTAATTTTTTTTATCCGTAGAAAACCCGTACAAAAACAGACAAATTAGCCCTTTTCGGGGTTACCACATTACTTGTAACGTGGAACAACTCCAAATAAGGTTATCCTTACTCCAACAAATTTTCCATTACGGTTGCCACCGTACCTCGCATTTTCCTTATATTTTTTTATCAAGGTATGTAGACTGTGTATACAAATTTTCATGAAAAAATTGTGATGTTTTTTCGCAAAATGTTACAAAGAAAGTTAAGTTTTAAATCATTCTCAAAATTAATTTTTCTTTTTAAATCAGTTTAGACGAAAATAGTCGACATTCAAAGACGCACTAATTGGATTTTGAAAATTTTGTCGAGGCCTAATACTTTCGAAGATATTCAACAAAATGGGATTTTCCACCCTTACTTTGAGAGCGATTGTCACCCCTTTAACATAAATCTCAGCCGCTATAAAAAAATACGTGTAAAATGTTTTTTTGAGTTCTATATCATACCAAAATTTCATTAAAATCGACGCGTTATAATTGTGTAACCTCCCTTGTAAACGCGACGGAGGTGACCGGTCCAAGTCAGTTCGGCTACCTCTTCCACTGGGGGGCAACCTCGCCTCGGTCGCCGAGAAGTGTAAACATGCTGCGTAACATGATACATACCAGGTCAGATATATTGGTATGAACCACTAATCCAATTGCAAAACTTCTTTATTTTTCATTATTATTTTTTAAGGGAGTTTGACCAACATATCAGTGGCGTTTTTCTAATGAAGATGATACCAAATATGATATAATTCCGATGATATTTACTTGTGTACAGGGCTGGAGAAAATACTATTTTAAATAGTAAATAATAAATAATCCTATTTATTTTAAAGTATGTGTACAATTTTGGAAATAAAATATTT
>CAKAJA020000738.1:0-44467 GCA_916610235.2 Lasioglossum morio | reverse complement strand
ATGCGTTATGCGTTATGCGTTATACGGTATGCGTTATGCGTTATGCGTTATGCGTTATGCGTTATGCGTTGTGCGTTATACGTTTGCGTTATGCGTTATGCGTTATGCGTTATGCGTTATGCGTTATGCGTTATGCGTTATGCGTTATGCGTTATGCGTTTTGCGTTATGCGTTATGCGTTATGCTTTATGTGTTATGCGTTATGCTTTATGCGTTATGCGTTATGCGTTACACGGTATGCGTTATGCGTTATATGTTATGCGTTATGCGTTATGCGTTATGCGTTGTGCGTTATGCGTTATGCGTTATGCGTTATATATTATGCGTTATGCGTTATGCGTTGTGCCTTATACGTTTGCGTTATGCGTTGTGCCTTATACGTTTGCGTTATGCGTTATGCGTTATGCGTTATACGGTATGCGTTATGCGTTATACGTTATGCGTTATGCGTTGTGCGATATGCGTTATGCGTTATGCGTTATGCGTTATGTGTTATGCGTTATGCGTTATATGTTATGCGTTATGCGTTATGCGTTATGCGTTGTGCGTTATGCGTTATGCGTTGTGCGTTATGCGTTATGCATTATGCCTTATGCGTTATGGGTTATGCGTTATGCGTTATGGTTATGCGTTATGCGTTATGCGTTATGCGTTATGCGTTATGCGTTATGCGTTATGCGTTATGCGTTATGCGTTATACGTTATGCGTTATGTGTTATGCGTTATGCGTTATGCGTTATGCGTTATGCGTTATGCGTTGTGCGTTATACGTTTGCGTAATGCGTTTTGCTTTATGCGTTATGCGTTATGCGTTATGCGTTATGCGTTATGCGTTATGCGTTATGCGTTATGCGTTATGCGTTGTGCGTTATGCGTTATGCGTTATGCGTTATGCGTTATGCGTTATGCGTTATGCGTTATGCGTTATGCGTTATGCTTTATGCCTTATGCATTATGCGTTATACGGTATGCGTTATGCGTTATGCGTTATACGTTATGCGTTGTGCGTTATGCGTTATGGGTTATGCGTTATGCGTTATGGTTATGCGTTATGCGTTATGCGTTATGCGTTATGCGTTATGCGTTATGCGTTATGCGTTATGCGTTATGCGTTATGAGTTACACGTTATGCGTTATGGGTTATGCGTTATGCGTTATGCGTTATGCGTTATGTGTTATGCGTTATGCGTTATGCGTTATGCGTTATGCGTTATGCGTTATGCGTTATGCGTTATGTGTTATGCGTTATGCGTTATGCGTTATGCGTTATGCGTTATGCGTTATACGGTATGCGTTATGCGTTATGCGTTATGCGTTATGCGTTGTGCGTTATACGTTTGCGTTATGCGTTACGCGTTATGCTTTATGCGTTATGCGTTATGCGTTATGCGTTATGCGTTATGCGTTATGCGTTATGCGTTATGCGTTATGCGTTATGCGTTATGCGTTATGCGTTATGCGTTATGCGTTATGCGTTATACGTTATGCGTTATGTGTTATGCGTTATGCGTTATGCGTTATGCGTTATGCGTTGTGCGTTATGCGTTATGCGTTATGCGTTATGCGTTATACGTTGTGCGTTATACGTTTGCGTTATGCGTTACGCGTTATGCTTTATGCGTTGTGCGTTATGCGTTATGGGTTATGCGTTATGCGTTATGGTTATGCGTTATGCGTTATGCGTTATGCGTTATGCGTTATGCGTTATGCGTTATGCGTTATGCGTTGTGCGTTATGCGTTATGCGTTATGCGTTATGCGTTATGCGTTATGCGTTATGCGTTATGCGTTATGCGTTATGCTTTATGCCTTATGCATTATGCGTTATACGGTATGCGTTATGCGTTATGCGTTATACGTTATGCGTTGTGCGTTATGCGTTATGGGTTATGCGTTATGCGTTATGGTTATGCGTTATGCGTTATGCGTTATGCGTTATGCGTTATGCGTTATGCGTTATGCGTTATGCGTTATGCGTTATGAGTTACACGTTATGCGTTATGGGTTATGCGTTATGCGTTATGCGTTATGCGTTATGTGTTATGCGTTATGCGTTATGCGTTATGGGTTATGCGTTATGCGTTATGCGTTCTGCGTTATGTGTTATGCGTTATGCGTTATGCGTTATGCGTTATGCGTTATGCGTTATACGGTATGCGTTATGCGTTATGCGTTATGCGTTATGCGTTGTGCGTTATACGTTTGCGTTATGCGTTACGCGTTATGCGTTATGCGTTATGCGTTATGCGTTATGCGTTATGCTTTATGTGTTATGCGTTATGCGTTATGCGTTATGCGTTATGCGTTACACGGTATGCGTTATGCGTTATATGTTATGCGTTATGCGTTATGCGTTATGCGTTGTGCGTTATGCGTTATGCGTTATGCGTTATATATTATGCGTTATGCGTTATGCGTTGTGCCTTATACGTTTGCGTTATGCGTTGTGCCTTATACGTTTGCGTTATGCGTTATGCGTTATGTATTATACGGTATGCGTTATGCGTTATACGTTATGCGTTATGCGTTGTGCGATATGCGTTATGCGTTATGCGTTATGCGTTATGCGTTATGTGTTATGCGTTATGCGTTATATGTTATGCGTTATGCGTTATGCGTTATGCGTTGTGCGTTATGCGTTATGCGTTATGCGTTATGCGTTATGCGTTATGCGTTATGCGTTATATGTTATGCGTTATGCGTTATGCGTTATGCGTTATGCGTTATACGGTATGCGTTATGCGTTATACGTTATGTATTATGCGTTATGCGATATGCGTTATGCGTTATGCGTTATGCGTTATGCATTATGCGTTATGCGTTATGAGTTACACGTTATGCGTTATGCGTTATGCGTTATGCGTTATGCGTTATGCGTTATGCGTTATGCGTTATGCGTTATATGTTATGCGTTATGCGTTATGCGTTGTGCGTTATGCGTTATGCGTTATGCGTTATGCGTTACGCGTTATGCTTTATGCGTTATGCGTTATGCGTTATGCGTTATGCGTTATGCGTTATGCGTTATGCGTTATGCGTTACGCGTTATATGTTATGCGTTATGCGTTATGCGTTATGCGTTGTGCGTTATACGTTTGCGTTATGCGTTAATCGTTATGCGTTATACGGTATGCGATATGCGTTATGCGTTATGCGTTATGCGTTTTGCGTTATGCGTTGTGCGTTATGCGTTATGCGTTATGCGTTATGCGTTGTGCGTTATACGTTAAGTATTATGCGTTATGCGATATGCGTTATGCGTTATGCGTTATGCGTTATGCTTTATGCGTTATGCGTTATGCGTTATGAGTTACACGTTATGCGTTATGCGTTATGCGTTATGCGTTATGCGTTATGTGTTATGCGTTATGCGTTATGCGTTATGCGTTATGCGTTATGCGTTCTGCGTTATGTGTTATGCGATATGCGTTATGCGTTATGCGTTATGCGTTATGCGTTATGCGTTATACGGTATGCGTTATGCGTTATGCGTTATGCGTTATGCGTTATGCGTTGTGCGTTATACGTTTGCGTTATGCGTTATGCGTTATGCGTTATGCGTTATGCGTTATGCGTTATGCGTTATGCGTTATGCGTTATGCGTTTTGCGTTATGCGTTATGCGTTATGCTTTATGTGTTATGCGTTATGCTTTATGCGTTATGCGTTATGCGTTACACGGTATGCGTTATGCGTTATATGTTATGCGTTATGCGTTATGCGTTATGCGTTATGCGTTATGCGTTATGCGTTATGCGTTATATATTATGCGTTATGCGTTATGCGTTGTGCCTTATACGTTTGCGTTATGCGTTGTGCCTTATACGTTTGCGTTATGCGTTATGCGTTATGCGTTATACGGTATGCGTTATGCGTTATACGTTATGCGTTATGCGTTGTGCGATATGCGTTATGCGTTATGCGTTATGCGTTATGTGTTATGCGTTATGCGTTATATGTTATGCGTTATGCGTTATGCGTTATGCGTTGTGCGTTATGCGTTATGCGTTGTGCGTTATGCGTTATGCATTATGCGTTATGCGTTATGGGTTATGCGTTATGCGTTATGGTTATGCGTTATGCGTTATGCGTTATGCGTTATGCGTTATGCGTTATGCGTTATGCGTTATGCGTTATACGTTATGCGTTATGTGTTATGCGTTATGCGTTATGCGTTATGCGTTATGCGTTATGCGTTGTGCGTTATACGTTTGCGTAATGCGTTTTGCTTTATGCGTTATGCGTTATGCGTTATGCGTTATGCGTTATGCGTTATGCGTTATGCGTTATGCGTTATGCGTTGTGCGTTATGCGTTATGCGTTATGCGTTATGCGTTATGCGTTATGCGTTATGCGTTATGCGTTATGCGTTATGCTTTATGCCTTATGCATTATGCGTTATACGGTATGCGTTATGCGTTATGCGTTATACGTTATGCGTTATGCGTTATGCGTTATGGGTTATGCGTTATGCGTTATGGTTATGCGTTATGCGTTATGCGTTATGCGTTATGCGTTATGCGTTATGCGTTATGCGTTATGCGTTATGCGTTATGAGTTACACGTTATGCGTTATGGGTTATGCGTTATGCGTTATGCGTTATGCGTTATGTGTTATGCGTTATGCGTTATGCGTTATGCGTTATGCGTTATGCGTTATGCGTTATGCGTTATGTGTTATGCGTTATGCGTTATGCGTTATGCGTTATGCGTTATGCGTTATACGGTATGCGTTATGCGTTATGCGTTATGCGTTATGCGTTGTGCGTTATACGTTTGCGTTATGCGTTACGCGTTATGCTTTATGCGTTATGCGTTATGCGTTATGCGTTATGCGTTATGCGTTATGCGTTATGCGTTATGCGTTATGCGTTATGCGTTATGCGTTATGCGTTATGCGTTATGCGTTATACGTTATGCGTTATGTGTTATGCGTTATGCGTTATGCGTTATGCGTTATGCGTTGTGCGTTATGCGTTATGCGTTATGCGTTATGCGTTATACGTTGTGCGTTATACGTTTGCGTTATGCGTTACGCGTTATGCTTTATGCGTTGTGCGTTATGCGTTATGGGTTATGCGTTATGCGTTATGGTTATGCGTTATGCGTTATGCGTTATGCGTTATGCGTTATGCGTTATGCGTTATGCGTTATGCGTTATGCGTTATGCGTTATACGTTATGCGTTATGTGTTATGCGTTATGCGTTATGCGTTATGCGTTATGCGTTATGCGTTGTGCGTTATACGTTTGCGTAATGCGTTTTGCTTTATGCGTTATGCGTTATGCGTTATGCTTTATGCGTTATGCGTTATGCGTTATGCGTTATGCGTTATGCGTTATGCGTTGTGCGTTATGCGTTATGCGTTATGCGTTATGCGTTATGCGTTATGCGTTATGCGTTATGCGTTATGCGTTATGCTTTATGCGTTATGCATTATGCGTTATACGGTATGCGTTATGCGTTATGCGTTATACGTTATGCGTTGTGCGTTATGCGTTATGGGTTATGCGTTATGCGTTATGGTTATGCGTTATGCGTTATGCGTTATGCGTTATGCGTTATGCGTTATGCGTTATGCGTTATGCGTTATGAGTTACACGTTATGCGTTATGCGTTATGCGTTATGCGTTATGCGTTATGCGTTATGTGTTATGCGTTATGCGTTATGCGTTATGCGTTATGCGTTATGCGTTATGCGTTCTGCGTTATGTGTTATGCGTTATGCGTTATGCGTTATGCGTTATGCGTTATGCGTTATACGGTATGCGTTATGCGTTATGCGTTATGCGTTATGCGTTATGCGTTGTGCGTTATACGTTTGCGTTATGCGTTACGCGTTATGCGTTATGCGTTATGCGTTATGCGTTATGCGTTATGCGTTATGCGTTATGCGTCATGCGTTATGCGTTATGCGTGATCCGTTATGCGTTATGCGTTATGCGTTATGCGTTATGCGTTATGCGTTATGCGTTATGCGTTATGCGTTATGCGTTATGCGTTATGCTTTATGCGTTATGCATTATGCGTTATTCGTGATCCGTTATGCGTTAGGCGTTATGGGTTTTCCGGTGTTCGTTATGCGTTGTGCATTATGCGTTATGCGTTATGAAGTAAGGGTTATGGTTTATGCATTATGCGTTGTGCGCTATACGTTTGCGTTATGCGTTATGCGTTATACGGTATGCGTTATGCGTTATGCGTTATGCGTTATTCGTTATGAGTAATGAGTTATAAGTTATGCGTTATGCGTTATGCGTTATGCGTTATGCGTTATGCGTTATGCGTTATGCGTTATGCGTTATGCGTTATGCGTTATGCGTTATGCGTTATGCGTTATGCGTTATGCGTTATGCCTTATGCGTTATGCGTTATGCGTTATGTGTTATGCGTTATGCGTTATGCGTCATGCGTTATGCGTTATGCGTGATCCGTTATGCGTTATGCGTTATGCGTTATGCGTTATGCGTTATGCGTTATGCGTTATGCGTTATGCGTTATGCGTTATGCGTTATGCGTTATGCGTTATGCGTTATGCTTTATGCGTTATGCATTATGCGTTATTCGTGATCCGTTATGCGTTAGGCGTTATGGGTTTTCCGGTGTTCGTTATGCGTTGTGCATTATGCGTTATGCGTTATGAAGTAAGGGTTATGGTTTATGCATTATGCGTTGTGCGCTATACGTTTGCGTTATGCGTTATGCGTTATGCGTTATACGGTATGCGTTATGCGTTATGCGTTATGCGTTATTCGTTATGAGTAATGAGTTATAAGTTATGCGTTATGCGTTATGCGTTATGCGTTATGCGTTATGCGTTATGCGTTATGCGTTATGCGTTATGCGTTATGCGTTATGCGTTATGCGTTATGCGTTATGCGTTATGCGTTATGCGTTATGCGTTATGCGTTATGCATTATGCGTTATGCGTTATGCGTTATGCGTTATGCGTTATGCGTTATGCGTTATGCGTTATGCGTTATGCGTTATGCGTTATGCGTTATGCTTTATGTGTTATGCGTTATGCGTTATGCGTTATGCGTTATGCGTTACAAGTTATGCGTTATGCGTTATGCGTTATGCGTTATGCATTATGCGTTATACGGTATGCGTTATGCGTTGTGCGTTATACGTTTGCGTTATGCGTTATGCGTTATGCTTTATGCGTTATGCGTTATGCGTTATGCGTTATGCGTTATGCGTTATGCGTTATGCGTTATGCGTTATGCGTTATGCGTTATGCTTTATGTGTTATGCGTTATGCGTTATGCGTTATGCGTTATGCGTTATGCGTTACACGGTATGCGTTATGCGTTATACGTTATGCGTTATGCGTTGTGCGATATGCGTTATGCGTTATGCGTTATGCGTTATGCGTTATGCGTTATGCGTTATGCGTTATGCGTTATGCGTTATGCGTTATATGTTATGCGTTATGCGTTATGCGTTATGCGTTGTGCGTTATGCGTTATGCGTTATGCGTTATATATTATGCGTTATGCGTTATGCGTTGTGCCTTATACGTTTGCGTTATGCGTTATGCGTTATGCGTTATACGGTATGCGTTATGCGTTATACGTTATGCGTTATGCGTTGTGCGATATGCGTTATGCGTTATGCGTTATGCGTTATGTGTTATGCGTTATGCGTTATATGTTATGCGTTATGCGTTATGCGTTATGCGTTATGCGTTATGCGTTATGCGTTATGCGTTATGCGTTATGCGTTATGCGTTATGCGTTATGCGTTATGCGTTATGCGTTATATGTTATGCGTTATGCGTTATGCGTTATGCGTTATGCGTTATGCGTTATGCGTTATGCGTTATACGTTATGCGTTATGTGTTATGCGTTATGCGTTATGCGTTATGCGTTATGCGTTGTGCGTTATACGGTATGCGTTATGCGTTATACGTTATGCGTTATGCGTTATGCGTTATGCGTTATGCATTATGCGTTATACGGTATGCGTTATGCGTTATACGTTATGCGTTATGCCTTTTGCGTTATGGGTTATGCGTTATGCGTTATGGTTATGCGTTATGCGTTATGCGTTATGCGTTATGCGTTATGCGTTATGCGTTATGCGTTATGCGTTATACGTTATGCGTTATGCGTTATGCGTTATGCGTTATGCGTTGTGCGTTATACGTTTGCGTTATGCGTTATGCGTTATGCTTTATGCGTTATGCGTTATGCGTTATGCGTTATGCGTTATGCGTTATGCGTTACGCGTTATGCGTTATGCGTTATGCGTTATGCGTTATGCGTTATGCGTTATGCGTTATGCGTTATGCGTTATGATTTATGCGTTATGCGTTACGCTTTATGCGTTGTGCATTATGCGTTATTCGTTATGCGATATGCGTTATGCGTTATGCGTTATTCGTTATGAGTAATGAGTTATAAGTTATGCGTTATGCGTTATGCGTTATGCGTTATGCGTTATATGTTATGCGTTATGCGTTATGCGTTATGCGTTGTGCGTTATACGTTTGCGTTATGCGTTATGCGTTATGCGTTATACGGTATGCGTTATGCGTTATGCGTTATGCGTTATGCGTTATGCGTTATGCGTTATGCGTTATGCGTTATGCGTTATGCGTTATGCGTTATGCGTTATGCGTTATGCATTATGCTTTATCCGTTATGCGTTATGCGTTATGCTTTATGCGTTATGCGTTATGCGTTATGCGTTATGCGTTATGCGTTATTCGTTATGAGTAATGAGTTATAAGTTATGCGTTATGCGTAATGCGTTTTGCGTTATGGGTTATGCGTTATGCGTTATGGTTATGCGTTATGCGTTATGCGTTATGCGTTATGCGTTATGCGTTATGCGTTATACGTTATGCGTTATGCGTTATGCGTTATGCGTTATGCGTTGTGCGTTATACGTTTGCGTTATGCGTTATGCGTTATGCTTTATGCGTTATGCGTTATGCGTTATGCGTTATGCGTTATGCGTTATGCGTTACGCGTTATGCGTTATGCGTTATGCGTTATGCGTTATGCGTTATGCGTTATGCGTTATGCGTTATGCGTTATGATTTATGCGTTATGCGTTACGCTTTATGCGTTATGCATTATGCGTTATTCGTTATGCGATATGCGTTATGCGTTATGCGTTATTCGTTATGAGTAATGAGTTATAAGTTATGCGTTATGCGTTATGCGTTATGCGTTATGCGTTATGCGTTATATGTTATGCGTTATGCGTTATGCGTTATGCGTTGTGCGTTATACGTTTGCGTTATGCGTTATGCGTTATGCGTTATACGGTATGCGTTATGCGTTATGCGTTATGCGTTATGCGTTATGCGTTATGCGTTATGCGTTATGCGTTATGCGTTATGCGTTATGCGTTGTGCGTTATACGTTTGCGTTATGCGTTATGCGTTATGCGTTATACGGTATGCGTTATGCGTTATGCGTTATGCGTTATGCGTTATGCGTTATGCGTTATGCGTTATGCGTTATGCGTTATGCTTTATGTGTTATGCGTTATGCGTTATGCGTTATGCGTTATGCGTTACAAGTTATGCGTTATGCGTTATGCGTTATGCTTTATGCGTTATGCGTTATGCGTTATGCGTTATGCTTCATGCGTTATGCGTTATGCGTTATGCGTTATGCGTTATGCGTTATGCGTCATGCGTTATGCGTTATGCGTGATCCGTTATGCGTTATGCGTTATGCGTTATGCGTTATGCGTTATGCGTTATGCGTTATGCGTTATGCGTTATGCGTTATGCGTTATGCGTTATGCGTTATGCTTTATGCGTTATGCATTATGCGTTATTCGTGATCCGTTATGCGTTAGGCGTTATGGGTTTTCCGGTGTTCGTTATGCGTTGTGCATTATGCGTTATGCGTTATGAAGTAAGGGTTATGGTTTATGCATTATGCGTTGTGCGCTATACGTTTGCGTTATGCGTTATGCGTTATGCGTTATACGGTATGCGTTATGCGTTATGCGTTATGCGTTATTCGTTATGAGTAATGAGTTATAAGTTATGCGTTATGCGTTATGCGTTATGCGTTATGCGTTATGCGTTATGCGTTATGCGTTATGCGTTTTGCGTTATGCGTTATGCGTTATGCGTTATGCGTTATGCGTTATGCATTATGCTTTATCCGTTATGCGTTATGCGTTATGCTTTATGCGTTATGCGTTATGCGTTATGCGTTATGCGTTATGCGTTATGCGTTATGCGTTATTCGTTATGAGTAATGAGTTATAAGTTATGCGTTATGCGTAATGCGTTATGCGTTATGCGTTATGCGTTATGCTTTATGCGTTATGCGTTGTGCGTTATGCTTTATGCGTTATTCGTTATGCGTTATGCGTTATGCGTTATGCGTTATGCATTATGCGTTAGGCGTTATGCGTTATGCGTTATGCGTTATGCTTTATGCGTTATGCGTTACTCCTTATGAGTTATGAGTTATAAGTTATGCTTTATGCGTTATGCGTTATGCGTTATGCGTTATGCGTTATGCGTTATGCGTGATCCGACATGCGTTATGCATTTTGCGTTATGCGTTATTCGTTATGAGTTATGAGTTATAAGTTATGCGTAATGCGTTATGCGTTATGCGTTATGCGTTATGCGTTATGCGTTATGCGTTATGCGTTATGCGTTATGCGTTATGCGTTATGCGTTATGATTTATGCGTTATGCGTTATGCGTTATGCGTTATGCGTTATGCGTTATGCGTTATGCTTTATGCGTTATGCGTTACTCCTTATGAGTTATGAGTTATAAGTTATGCGTAATTCGTTATGCGTTATGCGTTATGCTTTATGCGTTATGCGTTATGCGTTATGCGTTATGCGTTATGCGTGATCCATTATGCGTTATGCGTTATGCGTTAGGCGGTATGCGTTATGCGTTATGCGTTATGCGTTATGCGTTATGCGTTATGCGTTATGCGTTATGCGTTATGCGTTATGCGTTATGCGTTATGCGTTATGCGTTATGCGTTATGCTTTATGCGTTATGCTTTACTCCTTATGAGTTATGAGTTATAAGTTATGCGTAATGCGTTATGCTTTATGCGTTATGCGTTATACGTTATGCGTTATGCGTTATGCGTTATGCGTTATGCGTTATGCGTTATGCGTTATGCGTTATGCGTTATGCGTGATCCGACATGCGTTATGCATTTTGCGTTATGCGTTATTCGATATGAGTAATGAGTTATAAGTTATGCGTAATGCGTTATGCCTTATGCGTTATGCATTATGCTTTATCCGTTATGCGTTATGCGTTATGCTTTATGCGTTATGCGTTATGCGTTATGAGTAATGAGTTATAAGTTATGCGTTATGCGTTATTCGTTATGAGTAATGAGTTATAAGTTATGCGTTATGCGTGATCCGTTATGCGTTAGGCGTTATGGGTTTTCCGGTGTTCGTTATGCGTTGTGCATTATGCGTTATGCGTTATGAAGTATGGGTCATGGTTTATGCATTATGCGTTGTGCGCTATACGTTTGCGTTATGCGTTATGCGTTATGCGTTATACGGTATGCGTTATGCGTTATACGTTATGCGTTATGCGTTATGCGTTATGCGTTATGCGTTATGCATTATGCGTTATACGGTATGCGTTATGCGTTATACGTTATACGTTATGCGTTATGCGTTTTGCGTTATGGGTTATGCGTTATGCGTTATGGTTATGCGTTATGCGTTATGCGTTATGCGTTATGCGTTATGCGTTATGCGTTATACGTTATGCGTTATGCGTTATGCGTTATGCGTTATGCGTTGTGCGTTATACGTTTGCGTTATGCGTTATGCGTTATGCTTTATGCGTTATGCGTTATGCGTTATGCGTTATGCGTTATGCGTTATGCGTTACGCGTTATGCGTTATGCGTTATGCGTTATGCGTTATGCGTTATGCGTTATGCGTTATGCGTTATGCGTTATGCGTTATGCATTATGCGTTATGCGTTATGATTTATGCGTTATGCGTTACGCTTTATGCGTTATGCATTATGCGTTATTCGTTATGCGATATGCGTTATGCGTTATGCGTTATTCGTTATGCGTTATGCGTTATGCGTTATGCGTTATGCGTTATGCGTTATGCGTTATGCGTTATGCGTTATGCGTTATGCGTTATGCGTGCTCCGTTATGCGTTAAGCGTTATGCGTTATGCGTTATGCGTTATGCGTTATGCGTTTTGCGTTATGCGTTTTGCGTTATGCGTTATGCGCTATGCGTTGTGCGTTATAAGTTTGCGTCATGCGTTATGCGTTATGCTTTATACTTTATGCGTTATGCGTTATGCGTTATGCGTTATGCGTTATGGATTATGCGTTATGGATTGTTCGTTATGCTTTATGCGTTGGGCGTTATACGTATGCGTTATGCGTTATGCGTTATGCGTTATGCGTTATGCTTTATGCGTTATGCGTTATACGGTATGCGTTATGCGTTATGCGTTATGCGTTATTCGTTATGAGTAATGAGTTATAAGTTATGCGTTATGCGTTATGCGTTATGCGTTATGCGTTATGCATTATGCGTTATGCGTTATGCGTTATGCGTAATGCGTTATGCGTTATGCGTTATGCGTTATGCTTTATGCGTTATGCGTTGTGCGTTATGCTTTATGCGTTATGCGTTACTCCTTATGAGTTATGAGTTATAAGTTATGCTTTATGCGTTATGCGTTATGCGTTATGCGTTATGCGTTATGCGTGATCCGACATGCGTTATGCATTTTGCGTTATGCGTTATTCGTTATGAGTTATGAGTTATAAGTTATGCGTAATGCGTTATGCGTTATGCGTTATGCGTTATGCGTTATGCGTTATGCGTTATGCGTTATGCGTTATGCGTTATGCGTTATGCGTTATGCGTTATGCGTTATGCGTTATGATTTATGCGTTATGCGTTATGCGTTATGCGTTATGCGTTATGCTTTATGCGTTATGCGTTACTCCTTATGAGTTATGAGTTATAAGTTATGCGTAATTCGTTATGCGTTATGCGTTATGCTTTATGCGTTATGCGTTATGCGTTATGCGTTATGCGTTATGCGTTATGCGTGATCCATTATGCGTTATGCGTTATGCGTTAGGCGTTATGCGTTATGCGTTATGCGTTATGCGTTATGCGTTATGCGTTATGCGTTATGCGTTATGCGTTATGCGTTATGCGTTATGCGTTATGCGTTATGCTTTATGCGTTATGCGTTACTCCTTATGAGTTATGAGTTATAAGTTATGCGTAATGCGTTATGCTTTATGCGTTATGCGTTATACGTTATGCGTTATGCGTTATGCGTTATGCGTTATGCGTTATGCGTTATGCGTTATGCGTTATGCGTTATGCGTTATGCGTTATGCGTTATGCGTGATCCGACATGCGTTATGCATTTTGCGTTATGCGTTATTCGATATGAGTAATGAGTTATAAGTTATGCGTAATGCGTTATGCCTTATGCGTTATGCATTATGCTTTATCCGTTATGCGTTATGCGTTATGCTTTATGCGTTATGCGTTATGCGTTATGAGTAATGAGTTATAAGTTATGCGTTATGCGTTATTCGTTATGAGTAATGAGTTATAAGTTATGCGTTATGCGTGATCCGTTATGCGTTAGGCGTTATGGGTTTTCCGGTGTTCGTTATGCGTTGTGCATTATGCGTTATGCGTTATGAAGTATGGGTCATGGTTTATGCATTATGCGTTGTGCGCTATACGTTTGCGTTATGCGTTATGCGTTATGCGTTATACGGTATGCGTTATGCGTTATACGTTATGCGTTATGCGTTATGCGTTATGCGTTATGCGTTATGCATTATGCGTTATACGGTATGCGTTATGCGTTATACGTTATACGTTATGCGTTATGCGTTTTGCGTTATGGGTTATGCGTTATGCGTTATGGTTATGCGTTATGCGTTATGCGTTATGCGTTATGCGTTATGCGTTATACGTTATGCGTTATGCGTTATGCGTTATGCGTTATGCGTTGTGCGTTATACGTTTGCGTGATGCGTTATGCGTTATGCTTTATGCGTTATGCGTTATGCGTTATGCGTTATGCGTTATGCGTTATGCGTTACGCGTTATGCGTTATGCGTTATGCGTTATGCGTTATGCGTTATGCGTTATGCATTATGCGTTATGCGTTATGATTTATGCGTTATGCGTTACGCTTTATGCGTTATGCATTATGCGTTATTCGTTATGCGATATGCGTTATGCGTTATGCGTTATTCGTTATGAGTAATGAGTTATGCGTTATGCGTTATGCGTTATGCGTTATGCGTTATGCGTTATGCGTTATGCGTTATGCGTTATGCGTTATGCGTTATGCGTTATGCGTGCTCCGTTATGCGTTAAGCGTTATGCGTTATGCGTTATGCGTTATGCGTTATGCGTTTTGCGTTATGCGTTTTGCGTTATGCGTTATGCGCTATGCGTTGTGCGTTATAAGTTTGCGTCATGCGTTATGCGTTATGCTTTATACTTTATGCGTTATGCGTTATGCGTTATGCGTTATGCGTTATGGATTATGCGTTATGGATTGTTCGTTATGCTTTATGCGTTGGGCGTTATACGTATGCGTTATGCGTTATGCGTTATGCTTTATGCGTTATGTGTTATGCGTTATGCGTTATACGGTGTGCGTTATGCGTTATGCGTTTTGCGTTATGCGTTATGAGTTATGCGTTATGCGTTATGCGTTATGCGTTATGCGTTATGCGTTTTGCGGTATTCGTTATGCGTTGTGCATTATGCGTTATGCGTTATGCGTTATGCGTTATGCGTTATGCGTTATGCGTTATGCGTTATGCGTTATGCGTTATGCGTTATGCGTTATGCGTTATGCGTTATGCGTTATGCTTTATGCGTTATGCGTTACTCCTTATGAGTTATGAGTTATAAGTTATGCGTAATTCGTTATGCGTTATGCGTTATGCTTTATGCGTTATGCGTTATGCGTTATGCGTTATGCGTTATGCGTTATGCGTGATCCATTATGCGTTATGCGTTATGCGTTAGGCGTTATGCGTTATGCGTTATGCGTTATGCGTTATGCGTTATGCGTTATGCGTTATGCGTTATGCGTTATGCGTTATGCGTTATGCGTTATGCGTTATGCGTTATGCGTTATGCGTTATGCGTTATGCGTTATATGTTATGCGTTATGCGTTATGCGTTATGCGTTGTGCGTTATACGTTTGCGTTATGCGTTATGCGTTATGCGTTATACGGTATGCGTTATGCGTTATGCGTTATGCGTTATGCGTTATGCGTTATGCGTTATGCGTTATGCGTTATGCGTTATGCGTTATGCTTTATGTGTTATGCGTTATGCGTTATGCGTTATGCGTTATGCGTTACAAGTTATGCGTTATGCGTTATGCGTTATGCTTTATGCGTTATGCGTTATGCGTTATGCGTTATGCTTCATGCGTTATGCGTTATGCGTTATGCGTTATGCGTTATGCGTTATGCGTTATGCGTTATGCGTTATGCGTGATCCGTTATGCGTTATGTGTTATGCGTTATGCGTTATGCGTTATGCGTTATGCGTTATGCGTTATGCGTTATGCGTTATGCTTTATGCGTTATGCATTATGCGTTATTCGTGATCCGTTATGCGTTAGGCGTTATGGGTTTTCCGGTGTTCGTTATGCGTTGTGCATTATGCGTTATGCGTTATGAAGTAAGGGTTATGGTTTATGCATTATGCGTTGTGCGCTATACGTTTGCGTTATGCGTTATGCGTTATGCGTTATACGGTATGCGTTATGCGTTATGCGTTATGCGTTATTCGTTATGAGTAATGAGTTATAAGTTATGCGTTATGCGTTATGCGTTATGCTTTATACGTTATGCATTATGCGTTATTCGTGATCCGTTATGCGTTAGGCGTTATGGGTTTTCCGGTGTTCGTTATGCGTTGTGCATTATGCGTTATGCGTTATGAAGTAAGAGTTATGGTTTATGCATTATGCGTTGTGCGCTATACGTTTGCGTTATGCGTTATGCGTTATGCGTTATGCGTTATGCGTTATGTGTTATGCGTTATGCGTTATGCGTTATGCGTTATGCGTTATGCGTTATGCGTTATGCGTTATGCGTTATGCGTTATGCTTTATGCGTTATGCGTTATGAGTTATACATTATGCGTTATGCGTTATGCGTTATGCGTTATGCGTTATGCGTTATGCGTTATGCGTTATGCGTTATGCGTTATGCGTTATGCGTTATGCATTATGCTTTATCCGTTATGCGTTATGCGTTATGCTTTATGCGTTATGCGTTATGCGTTATGCGTTATGCGTTATGCGTTATTCGTTATGAGTAATGAGTTATAAGTTATGCGTTATGCGTAATGCGTTATGCGTTATGCGTTATGCTTTATGCGTTATGCGTTGTGCGTTATGCTTTATGCGTTATTCGTTATGCGTTATGCGTTATGCGTTATGCGTTATGCATTATGCGTTAGGCGTTATGCGTTATGCGTTATGCTTTATGCGTTGTGCGTTATGCGTTATGCGTTATGCGTTATGCGTTATGCGTTATGCGTTATGCTTTATGCGTTATGCGTTATGCGTTATGCTTTATGCGTTATGCGTTACTCCTTATGAGTTATGAGTTATAAGGTATGCGTAATGCGTTATGCGTTATGCGTTATGCATTATGCTTTATCCGTTATGCGTTATGCTTTATGCGTTATGCGTTATGCGTTATGAGTAATGAGTTATAAGTTATGCGTTATGCGTTATTCGTTATGAGTAATGAGTTATAAGTTATGCGTTATGCGTTATGCTTTATGCGTTATGCGTTATGCGTTATGCGTTATGCTTTATGCGTTATGCGTTATGCGTTATGCTTTATGCGTTATGCGTTACTCTTTATGAGTTATGAGTTATAAGTTATGCGTAATGCGTTATGCGTTATGCGTTATTCGTTATGAGTAATGAGTTATAAGTTATTCGTTATGCGTGATCCGTTATGCGTTAGGCGTTATGGGTTTTCCGGTGTTCGTTATGCGTTGTGCATTATGCGTTGTGCGTTATGAAGTATGGGTCATGGTTTATGCATTATGTGTTGTGCGCTATACGTTTGCGTTATGCGTTATGCGTTATGCGTTATACGGTATGCGTTATGCGTTATACGTTATGCGTTATGCGTTATGCGTTATGCGTTATGCGTTATGCGTTATGCGTTATGCGTTATGCATTATGCGTTATGCGTTATGATTTATGCGTTATGCGTTACGCTTTATGCGTTATGCATTATGCGTTATTCGTTATGCGATATGCGTTATGCGTTATGCGTTATTCGTTATGAGTAATGAGTTATAAGTTATGCGTTATGCGTTATGCGTTATGCGTTATGCGTTATGCGTTATGCGTTATGCGTTATGCGTTATGCGTTATGCGTTATGCGTTATGCGTGCTCCGTTATGCGTTAAGCGTTATGCGTTATGCGTTATGCGTTATGCGTTATGCGTTTTGCGTTATGCGTTTTGCGTTATGCGTTATGCGCTATGCGTTGTGCGTTATAAGTTTGCGTCATGCGTTATGCGTTATGCTTTATACTTTATGCGTTATGCGTTATGCGTTATGCGTTATGCGTTATGCGTTATGGATTATGCGTTATGGATTGTTCGTTATGCTTTATGCGTTGGGCGTTATACGTATGCGTTATGCGTTATGCGTTATGCGTTATGCTTTATGCGTTATGTGTTATGCGTTATGCGTTATACGGTGTGCGTTATGCGTTATGCGTTTTGCGTTATGCGTTATGAGTTATGCGTTATGCGTTATGCGTTATGCGTTATGCGTTATGCGTTTTGCGGTATTCGTTATGCGTTGTGCATTATGCGTTATGCGTTATGCGTTATGCGTTATGCGTTATGCGTTATGCGTTATGCGTTATGCGTTATGCGTTATGCGTTATGCGTTATGCGTTATGCGTTATGCGTTATGCGTTATGCGTTATGCGTTATGCGTTATGCTTTATGCGTTATGCGTTACTCCTTATGAGTTATGAGTTATAAGTTATGCGTAATTCGTTATGCGTTATGCGTTATGCTTTATGCGTTATGCGTTATGCGTTATGCGTTATGCGTTATGCGTTATGCATTATGCTTTATCCGTTATGCGTTATGCGTTATGCTTTATGCGTTATGCGTTATGCGTTATGCGTTATGCGTTATGCGTTATTCGTTATGAGTAATGAGTTATAAGTTATGCGTTATGCGTAATGCGTTATGCGTTATGCGTTATGCTTTATGCGTTATGCGTTGTGCGTTATGCTTTATGCGTTATTCGTTATGCGTTATGCGTTATGCGTTATGCGTTATGCATTATGCGTTAGGCGTTATGCGTTATGCGTTATGCTTTATGCGTTGTGCGTTATGCGTTATGCGTTATGCGTTATGCGTTATGCGTTATGCGTTATGCGTTATGCTTTATGCGTTATGCGTTATGCGTTATGCTTTATGCGTTATGCGTTACTCCTTATGAGTTATGAGTTATAAGGTATGCGTAATGCGTTATGCGTTATGCGTTATGCATTATGCTTTATCCGTTATGCGTTATGCTTTATGCGTTATGCGTTATGCGTTATGAGTAATGAGTTATAAGTTATGCGTTATGCGTTATTCGTTATGAGTAATGAGTTATAAGTTATGCGTTATGCGTTATGCTTTATGCGTTATGCGTTATGCGTTATGCGTTATGCTTTATGCGTTATGCGTTATGCGTTATGCTTTATGCGTTATGCGTTACTCTTTATGAGTTATGAGTTATAAGTTATGCGTAATGCGTTATGCGTTATGCGTTATTCGTTGTGAGTAATGAGTTATAAGTTATGCGTTATGCGTGATCCGTTATGCGTTAGGCGTTATGGGTTTTCCGGTGTTCGTTATGCGTTGTGCATTATGCGTTGTGCGTTATGAAGTATGGGTCATGGTTTATGCATTATGTGTTGTGCGCTATACGTTTGCGTTATGCGTTATGCGTTATGCGTTATACGGTATGCGTTATGCGTTATACGTTATGCGTTATGCGTTATGCGTTATGCGTTATGCGTTATGCGTTATGCGTTATGCGTGATCCGTTATGCGTTATGCGTTATGCGTTATGCGTTATGCGTTATGCGTTATGCGTTATGCGTTATGCGTTATGCGTTATGCGTTATGCTTTATGCGTTATGCATTATGCGTTATTCGTGATCCGTTATGCGTTAGGCGTTATGGGTTTTCCGGTGTTCGTTATGCGTTGTGCATTATGCGTTATGCGTTATGAAGTAAGGGTTATGGTTTATGCATTATGCGTTGTGCGCTATACGTTTGCGTTATGCGTTATGCGTTATACGGTATGCGTTATGCGTTATGCGTTATGCGTTATTCGTTATGAGTAATGAGTTATAAGTTATGCGTTATGCGTTATGCGTTATGCTTTATGCGTTATGCATTATGCGTTATTCGTGATCCGTTATGCGTTAGGCGTTATGGGTTTTCCGGTGTTCGTTATGCGTTGTGCATTATGCGTTATGCGTTATGAAGTAAGGGTTATGGTTTATGCATTATGCGTTGTGCGCTATACGTTTGCGTTATGCGTTTGCGTTATGCGTTATGCGTTATGCGTTATGTGTTATGCGTTATGCGTTATGCGTTATGCGTTATGCGTTATGCGTTATGCGTTATGCGTTATGCTTTATGCGTTATGCGTTATGAGTTATACATTATGCGTTATGCGTTATGCGTTATGCGTTATGCGTTATGCGTTATGCGTTATGCGTTATGCGTTATGCGTTATGCGTTATGCGTTATGCGTTATGCATTATGCTTTATCCGTTATGCGTTATGCGTTATGCTTTATGCGTTATGCGTTATGCGTTATGCGTTATGCGTTATGCGTTATTCGTTATGAGTAATGAGTTATAAGTTATGCGTTATGCGTAATGCGTTATGCGTTATGCGTTATGCCTAATGCGTTATGCGTTGTGCGTTATGCTTTATGCGTTATTCGTTATGCGTTATGCGTTATGCGTTATGCGTTATGCATTATGCGTTAGGCGTTATGCGTTATGCGTTATGCGTTATGCTTTATGCGTTGTGCGTTATGCGTTATGCGTTATGCGTTATGCGTTATGCGTTATGCGTTATGCTTTATGCGTTATGCGTTATGCGTTATGCTTTATGCGTTATGCGTTACTCCTTATGAGTTATGAGTTATAAGGTATGCGTAATGCGTTATGCGTTATGCGTTATGCATTATGCTTTATCCGTTATGCGTTATGCTTTATGCGTTATGCGTTATGCGTTATGAGTAATGAGTTATAAGTTATGCGTTATGCGTTATTCGTTATGAGTAATGAGTTATAAGTTATGCGTTATGCGTTATGCTTTATGCGTTATGCGTTATGCGTTATGCGTTATGCTTTATGCGTTATGCGTTATGCGTTATGCTTTATGCGTTATGCGTTACTCCTTATGAGTTATGAGTTATAAGTTATGCGTAATGCGTTATGCGTTATGCGTTATTCGTTATGAGTAATGAGTTATAAGTTATGCGTTATGCGTGATCCGTTATGCGTTAGGCGTTATGGGTTTTCCGGTGTTCGTTATGCGTTGTGCATTATGCGTTGTGCGTTATGAAGTATGGGTCATGGTTTATGCATTATGTGTTGTGCGCTATACGTTTGCGTTATGCGTTATGCGTTATGCGTTATACGGTATGCGTTATGCGTTATACGTTATGCGTTATGCGTTATGCGTTATGCGTTATGCGTTATGCGTTATGCGTTATGCGTTATGCGTTATGCGTTATGCGTTATGCGTTATGCGTTATGCGTTATGCGTTATGCCTTATGCGTTATGCGTTACTCCTTATGAGTTATGCGTTATAAGTTATGCGTAATGCGTTATGCTTTATGCGTTATGCGTTATGCGTTATGCGTTATGCGTTATGCGTTATGCGTTATGCGTTATGCTTTATGCGTTATGCGTGATCCGACATGCGTTATGCATTTTGCGTTATGCGTTATTCGTTATGAGTTATGAGTTATAAGTTATGCGTAATGCGTTATGCGTTATGCGTTATGCATTATGCTTTATCCGTTATGCGTTATGCTTTATGCGTTATGCGTTATGCGTTATGCATTTTGCGTTATTCGTTATGAGTTATGAGTTATAAGTTATGCGTATTGCGTTATGCGTTATGCGTTATGCATTATGCTTTATCCGATATGCGTTATGCGTTATGCTTTATGCGTTATGCGTTATTCGTTATGCATTTTGCGTTATGCGTTATTCGTTATGAGTTATGAGTTATAAGTTATGCGTAATGCGTTATGCGTTATGCGTTATGCATTATGCTTTATCCGTTATGCGTTATGCGTTATGCTTTATGCGTTATGCGTTCTGCGTTATGCGTTATGCGTTATGCGTTAGGCGATATACGTTTTGCGGTATTCGTTATGAGTTATAAGTTATGCGTAATGCGTTATGCGTTATGCGTTATGCATTATGCTTTATCCGTTATGCGTTATGCGTTATGCGTTATGCGTTATACGGTATGCGTTATGCGTTATGCGTTATGCGTTATGCGTTGTGCGTTATGCGTTATGCGTTATGCGTTATGCGTTATGCGTTATGCGTTATGCGCTATGCGTTATGCTTTATGCGTTATGCGTTATGCGTTATGCTTTATGCGTTATGCGTTACTCCTTATGAGTTATGAGTTATAATTTATGCGTTATGCGTTGTGCGTTATGCTTTATGCGTTATTCGTTATGCGTTATGCGTTATGCGTTATGCGTTATGCGTTATGCATTATGCGTTAGGCGTTATGCGTTATGCGTTATGCGTTATGCTTTATGCGTTGTGCGTTATGCGTTATGCGTTATGCGTTATGCGTTATGCGTTATGCTTTATGCGTTATGCGTTATGCGTTATGCTTTATGCGTTATGCGTTACTCCTTATGAGTTATGAGTTATAAGGTATGCGTAATGCGTTATGCGTTATGCGTTATGCATTATGCTTTATCCGTTATGCGTTATGCTTTATGCGTTATGCGTTATGCGTTATGAGTAATGAGTTATAAGTTATGCGTTATGCGTTATTCGTTATGAGTAATGAGTTATAAGTTATGCGTTATGCGTTATGCTTTATGCGTTATGCGTTATGCGTTATGCGTTATGCTTTATGCGTTATGCGTTATGCGTTATGCTTTATGCGTTATGCGTTACTCTTTATGAGTTATGAGTTATAAGTTATGCGTAATGCGTTATGCGTTATGCGTTATTCGTTATGAGTAATGAGTTATAAGTTATGCGTTATGCGTGATCCGTTATGCGTTAGGCGTTATGGGTTTTCCGGTGTTCGTTATGCGTTGTGCATTATGCGTTGTGCGTTATGAAGTATGGGTCATGGTTTATGCATTATGTGTTGTGCGCTATACGTTTGCGTTATGCGTTATGCGTTATGCGTTATACGGTATGCGTTATGCGTTATACGTTATGCGTTATGCGTTATGCGTTATGCGTTATGCGTTATGCGTTATGCGTTATGCGTTATGCGTTATGCGTTATGCGTTATGCGTTATGCGTTATGCGTTATGCGTTATGCCTTATGCGTTATGCGTTACTCCTTATGAGTTATGCGTTATAAGTTATGCGTAATGCGTTATGCTTTATGCGTTATGCGTTATGCGTTATGCGTTATGCGTTATGCGTTATGCGTTATGCGTTATGCGTTATGCTTTATGCGTTATGCGTGATCCGACATGCGTTATGCATTTTGCGTTATGCGTTATTCGTTATGAGTTATGAGTTATAAGTTATGCGTAATGCGTTATGCGTTATGCGTTATGCATTATGCTTTATCCGTTATGCGTTATGCTTTATGCGTTATGCGTTATGCGTTATGCATTTTGCGTTATTCGTTATGAGTTATGAGTTATAAGTTATGCGTATTGCGTTATGCGTTATGCGTTATGCATTATGCTTTATCCGATATGCGTTATGCGTTATGCTTTATGCGTTATGCGTTATTCGTTATGCATTTTGCGTTATGCGTTATTCGTTATGAGTTATGAGTTATAAGTTATGCGTAATGCGTTATGCGTTATGCGTTATGCATTATGCTTTATCCGTTATGCGTTATGCGTTATGCTTTATGCGTTATGCGTTCTGCGTTATGCGTTATGCGTTATGCGTTAGGCGATATACGTTTTGCGGTATTCGTTATGTGTTATAAGTTATGCGTAATGCGTTATGCGTTATGCGTTATGCATTATGCTTTATCCGTTATGCGTTATGCGTTATGCGTTATGCGTTATACGGTATGCGTTATGCGTTATGCGTTATGCGTTATGCGTTGTGCGTTATGCGTTATGCGTTATGCGTTATGCGTTATGCGTTATGCGTTATGCGCTATGCGTTATGCTTTATGCGTTATGCGTTATGCGTTATGCTTTATGCGTTATGCGTTACTCCTTATGAGTTATGAGTTATAATTTATGCGTAATGCGTTATGCGTTATGCGTTATGCATTATGCTTTATCCGTTATGCGTTATGCGTTATGCTTTATGCGTTATGCGTTATGCGTTATGAGTAATGAGTTATAAGTTATGCGTTATGCGTTATTCGTTATGAGTAATGAGTTATAAGTTATGCGTTATGCGTTATGCATTATGCGTTACGCGTTATGCGATATGCGTCATGCGTTATGCGTTATGCGTTATGCGATATGCGTCATGCGTTATGCGTTATGCGTTATGCGTCATGCATTATGCGTTATGCGTTATGCGTTATGCATTATGCGTTCTGCGTTATACGTTTGCGTTGTGCGTTATGCGTTTTGCGTTATGCGTTATGCGTTATGCGTTATGCGTTATGCGTTATGCATTATGCGTTATGCGTTATGCGATATGCGTCATGCGTTATGCGTTATGCGTTATGCGTTATTCGTTATGCGTTATGCGTTATGCGTTGGGCGTTATGCGTTATGCGTTGTAAGTTATGCGTTATGCGTTATGCGTAATGCGTTATGCGTTATGCATTTTGCGTTATGCGCCATGCGTTATGCGTAACGCGTTATGCGTTATGCGTTGTGCTTTATGCGTTATGCGTTATGCGTTATGCTTTATGCCTTATGCGTTATGCGTTATGCGATATGCGTTAGGCGTTATGTATAATGCGTTATACGTTATGTATTATGCGTTATGCCTTATACGTTATGCGATATGCGTTGTGCGTTGTGCGTTATGCGTTATGCGTTATGCGTTATGCGTTATGCGTTACGCTTTATGCGTTATGCATTATGCGTTACGCGTTATGCGATATGCGTCATGCGTTATACGTTATGCGTTATGCGTTATTCGTTATGCGTTATGCGTTATGCGTTGGGCGTTATACGTTTGTGTTATGCGTTATGCGGTATGCGTTATGCTTTATGCTTTATGCGTTATGCATTATGCGTTATGCGTTATGCGTTATGCGTTATGCGTTATGCGATATTCGTTATGAGTTATGATTTATAAGTTATGCGTTATGCGTTATGCGTTATGCGTTATGCGTTATGCGTTATTCGTTATGCGTTATGCGTTATGCGTTATGCTTTATGCGTTATGCATTATGAGTTATACGTTATGCATTAAGCGTTATGCGTGATCCGTTATGCGTTATGCGTTATGCTTTATGCGTTATGCATTATGCGTTATGCGTCATGCATTATGCGTTATGCGTTATACCTTATGCGTTATGCATTATGCGTTCTGCATTATACGTTTGCGTTATGCGTTATGCGTTATGCGTTATGCGTTACGCTTTATGCGTTATGCATTATGCGTTACGCGTTATGCGATATGCGTCATGCGTTATACGTTATGCGTTATGCGTTATTCGTTATGCGTTATGCGTTATGCGTTGGGCGTTATACGTTTGTGTTATGCGTTATGCGTTATGCGTTATGCGTTATGCGTTATACGTTATGCGTTATGCGTTATGCGTGATCCGTTATGTGTTAGGCGATATACGTTTTGCGGTATTCGTTATGCGTTATGCTTTATGCGTTATGCGTTACTCTTTATGAGTTATGAGTTATAAGTTATGCGTAATGCGTTATGCGTTATGCGTTATTCGTTATGAGTAATGAGTTATAAGTTATGCGTTATGCGTGATCCGTTATGCGTTAGGCGTTATGGGTTTTCCGGTGTTCGTTATGCGTTGTGCATTATGCGTTGTGCGTTATGAAGTATGGGTCATGGTTTATGCATTATGTGTTGTGCGCTATACGTTTGCGTTATGCGTTATGCGTTATGCGTTATACGGTATGCGTTATGCGTTATACGTTATGCGTTATGCGTTATGCGTTATGCGTTATGCGTTATGCGTTATGCGTTATGCGTTATGCGTTATGCGTTATGCGTTATGCGTTATGCGTTATGCGTTATGCGTTATGCGTTATGCGTCATGCATTATGCGTTATGCGTTATGCGTTATGCATTATGCGTTCTGTGTTATATGTTTGCGTTGTGCGTTATGCGTTATGCGTTATGCGTTATGCGTTATGCGTTATGCGTTGTGTATCATGCGTTATGCGTTATGCGTTATGCTTTATGCCTTATGCGTTATGCGTTATGCGTTATGCGTTATGCGTTATGCGTTGTGTATCATGCGTTATGCGTTATGCGTTATGCTTTATGCCTTATGCGTTATGCGTTATGCGATATGCGTTATGCGTTATGCATAATGCGTTATACGTTATGCGTTATGCGATATGCGTTATGCGTTATGCATAATGCATTATACGTTATGTATTATGCGTTATGCCTTATACGTTATGCGATATGCGTTGTGCGTTTTGCGTTATGCGTTATGCGTTATGCATTATGCGTTATGCATTTTGCGTTATGCGCAATGCGTTATGCGTTATGCGTTATGCGTTATGCGTTATGCGTAATGCGGTATGCGTTATACGTTATGCGTTATGCGTTATGCGTTATGCGTTATGCGTTATGCGTTATGCGTTATGCGTTATGCGTTATGCGTTATGCGTTATGCGTTATGCGTTATGCGTTACGCTTTATGCGTTATGCTTTATGCGTTATGCGTTATGCGTCATGCGTTATGCGTTATGCGTTATGCGTTATGCGTTACGCTTTATGCGTTATGCATTATGCGTTATGCGTTATGCGTTATGCGTTATGCGTTATGCGGTATGCGTTATGCGTTATGCGTTATGCGTTATGCGTTATGCGTTATGCGTTATTCGTTATGCGTTGTGCGTTATGCGTTATGCGTTATGCGATATGCGTCATGCGTTATGCGTTATGCGTTATGCGTCATGCATTATGCGTTATGCGTTATGCGTTATGCATTATGCGTTCTGTGTTATACGTTTGCGTTGTGCGTTATGCGTTATGCGTTATGCGTTATGCGTTATGCGTTATGCGATATGCGTTATGCGTTATGCGTTATGCGTTATGCGTTATGCGTTATGCGTTATGCGTTATGCGTTATGCGTTATGAGTTATGCGTTATGCGTTATACGGTATGCGTTATGCGTTATACGTTATGCGTTATGCGTTACGCGATATGCGTTATGCGTTATGCGTTATGCGTTATGCGTTATGCGTTATGCGTTATGCGTTATGTGTTATGCGTTATGCGTTATACGGTATGCGTTATGCGTTATGCGTTATGCGTTACGCGTTATACGGTATGCGTTATGCGTTATACGTTATGCGTTATGCGTTATGCGTTATGCGTTATGCGTTATGCGTTATACGTTATGCGTTATGCGTTATGCGTGATCCGTTATGTGTTAGGCGATATACGTTTTGCGGTATTCGTTATGCGTTATGCGTTATGCGTTATCCGTTGTTTGTTATGCGTTATGCGTTATGCGTTATACGGTATGCGTTATGCGTTATGCGTTATGCGTTATGCGTTATGCGTTATGCGTTATGCGTTATGCGTTATGCGTTATGCGTTATGCGTTATACGGTATGCGTTATGCGTTATGCGTTATGCGTTATACGGTATGCGTTATGAGTTATACGTTATGCGTTATGCGTTATGCGATATGCGTTATGCGTTATGCGTTATGCGTTATGCGTTATGCGTTATGCGTTATGCGTTATACGTTATGCGTTATGCGTTATGCGTGATCCGTTATGTGTTAGGCGATATACGTTTTGCGGTATTCGTTATGCGTTATGCTTTATGCGTTATGCGTTACTCTTTATGAGTTATGAGTTATAAGTTATGCGTAATGCGTTATGCGTTATGCGTTATTCGTTATGAGTAATGAGTTATAAGTTATGCGTTATGCGTGATCCGTTATGCGTTAGGCGTTATGGGTTTTCCGGTGTTCGTTATGCGTTGTGCATTATGCGTTGTGCGTTATGAAGTATGGGTCATGGTTTATGCATTATGTGTTGTGCGCTATACGTTTGCGTTATGCGTTATGCGTTATGCGTTATACGGTATGCGTTATGCGTTATACGTTATGCGTTATGCGTTATGCGTTATGCGTTATGCGTTATGCGTTATGCGTTATGCGTTATGCGTTATGCGTTATGCGTTATGCGTTATGCGTTATGCGTTATGCGTTATGCGTTATGCGTTATGCCTTATGCGTTATGCGTTACTCCTTATGAGTTATGCGTTATAAGTTATGCGTAATGCGTTATGCTTTATGCGTTATGCGTTATGCGTTATGCGTTATGCGTTATGCGTTATGCGTTATGCGTTATGCTTTATGCGTTATGCGTGATCCGACATGCGTTATGCATTTTGCGTTATGCGTTATTCGTTATGAGTTATGAGTTATAAGTTATGCGTAATGCGTTATGCGTTATGCGTTATGCATTATGCTTTATCCGTTATGCGTTATGCTTTATGCGTTATGCGTTATGCGTTATGCATTTTGCGTTATTCGTTATGAGTTATGAGTTATAAGTTATGCGTAATGCGTTATGCGTTATGCGTTATGCATTATGCTTTATCCGATATGCGTTATGCGTTATGCTTTATGCGTTATGCGTTATTCGTTATGCATTTTGCGTTATGCGTTATTCGTTATGAGTTATGAGTTATAAGTTATGCGTAATGCGTTATGCGTTATGCGTTATGCATTATGCTTTATCCGTTATGCGTTATGCGTTATGCTTTATGCGTTATGCGTTCTGCGTTATGCGTTATGCGTTATGCGTTAGGCGATATACGTTTTGCGGTATTCGTTATGTGTTATAAGTTATGCGTAATGCGTTATGCGTTATGCGTTATGCATTATGCTTTATCCGTTATGCGTTATGCGTTATGCGTTATGCGTTATACGGTATGCGTTATGCGTTATGCGTTATGCGTTATGCGTTGTGCGTTATGCGTTATGCGTTATGCGTTATGCGTTATGCGTTATGCGTTATGCGTTATGCGTTATGCGCTATGCGTTATGCTT
This sequence comes from Lasioglossum morio, assembly GCA_916610235.2. NCBI lineage: Eukaryota > Metazoa > Arthropoda > Insecta > Hymenoptera > Halictidae > Lasioglossum > Lasioglossum morio. Next base: position 16,004 of record CAKAJA020000738.1, on the reverse strand, counting down.
TATGCGTTATGCGTTATGCGTTATGCTTTATGCGTTATGCGTTACTCCTTATGAGTTATGAGTTATAATTTATGCGTAATGCGTTATGCGTTATGCGTTATGCATTATGCTTTATCCGTTATGCGTTATGCGTTATGCTTTATGCGTTATGCGTTATGCGTTATGAGTAATGAGTTATAAGTTATGCGTTATGCGTTATTCGTTATGAGTAATGAGTTATAAGTTATGCGTTATGCGTTATGCATTATGCGTTACGCGTTATGCGATATGCGTCATGCGTTATGCGTTATGCGTTATGCGATATGCGTCATGCGTTATGCGTTATGCGTTATGCGTCATGCATTATGCGTTATGCGTTATGCGTTATGCATTATGCGTTCTGCGTTATACGTTTGCGTTGTGCGTTATGCGTTTTGCGTTATGCGTTATGCGTTATGCGTTATGCTTTATGCGTTATGCATTATGCGTTATGCGTTATGCGATATGCGTCATGCGTTATGCGTTATGCGTTATGCGTTATTCGTTATGCGTTATGCGTTATGCGTTGGGCGTTATGCGTTATGCGTTGTAAGTTATGCGTTATGCGTTATGCGTAATGCGTTATGCGTTATGCATTTTGCGTTATGCGCCATGCGTTATGCGTAACGCGTTATGCGTTATGCGTTGTGCTTTATGCGTTATGCGTTATGCGTTATGCTTTATGCCTTATGCGTTATGCGTTATGCGATATGCGTTATGCGTTATGTATAATGCGTTATACGTTATGTATTATGCGTTATGCCTTATACGTTATGCGATATGCGTTGTGCGTTGTGCGTTATGCGTTATGCGTTATGCGTTATGCGTTACGCTTTATGCGTTATGCATTATGCGTTACGCGTTATGCGATATGCGTCATGCGTTATACGTTATGCGTTATGCGTTATTCGTTATGCGTTATGCGTTATGCGTTGGGCGTTATACGTTTGTGTTATGCGTTATGCGGTATGCGTTATGCTTTATGCTTTATGCGTTATGCATTATGCGTTATGCGTTATGCGTTATGCGTTATGCGATATTCGTTATGAGTTATGATTTATAAGTTATGCGTTATGCGTTATGCGTTATGCGTTATGCGTTATGCGTTATTCGTTATGCGTTATGCGTTATGCGTTATGCTTTATGCGTTATGCATTATGAGTTATACGTTATGCATTAAGCGTTATGCGTGATCCGTTATGCGTTATGCGTTATGCTTTATGCGTTATGCATTATGCGTTATGCGTCATGCATTATGCGTTATGCGTTATACGTTATGCGTTATGCATTATGCGTTCTGCATTATACGTTTGCGTTATGCGTTATGCGTTATGCGTTATGCGTTACGCTTTATGCGTTATGCATTATGCGTTACGCGTTATGCGATATGCGTCATGCGTTATACGTTATGCGTTATGCGTTATTCGTTATGCGTTATACGTTATGCGTTATGCGTTATTCGTTATGCGTTATGCGTTATGCGTTGGGCGTTATACGTTTGTGTTATGCGTTATGCGTTATGCGTTATGCTTTATGCGTTATGCATTATGCGTTATGCGTTATGCGTTATGCGTTATGCGATATTCGTTATGAGTTATGATTTATAAGTTATGCATTATGCGTTATGCGTTATGCGTTATGCGTTATGCGTTATGCATTATGCGTTCTGCGTTATACGTTTGCGTTGTGCGTTATGCGTTATGCGTTATGCGTTATGCGTTATGCGATATGCGTCATGCGTTATGCGTTATGCGATATGCGTCATGCATTATGCGTTATGCGTTATGCGTTATGCGTTATGCGTTATGCGTTATACGGTATGCGTTATGCGTTATGCGTTATGCGTTATGCGTCATGCATTATGCGTTATGCGTTATGCGTTATGCGTTATGCGTTATGCGTTATGCGTTATGCGTTATGCGCTATGCGTTATGCTTTATGCGTTATGCGTTATGCGTTATGCTTTATGCGTTATGCGTTACTCCTTATGAGTTATGAGTTATAATTTATGCGTAATGCGTTATGCGTTATGCGTTATGCATTATGCTTTATCCGTTATGCGTTATGCGTTATGCTTTATGCGTTATGCGTTATGCGTTATGAGTAATGAGTTATAAGTTATGCGTTATGCGTTATTCGTTATGAGTAATGAGTTATAAGTTATGCGTTATGCGTTATGCATTATGCGTTACGCGTTATGCGATATGCGTCATGCGTTATGCGTTATGCGTTATGCGATATGCGTCATGCGTTATGCGTTATGCGTTATGCGTCATGCATTATGCGTTATGCGTTATGCGTTATGCATTATGCGTTCTGCGTTATACGTTTGCGTTGTGCGTTATGCGTTTTGCGTTATGCGTTATGCGTTATGCGTTATGCTTTATGCGTTATGCATTATGCGTTATGCGTTATGCGATATGCGTCATGCGTTATGCGTTATGCGTTATGCGTTATGCGTTATTCGTTATGCGTTATGCGTTGGGCGTTATGCGTTATGCGTTGTAAGTTATGCGTTATGCGTTATGCGTAATGCGTTATGCGTTATGCATTTTGCGTTATGCGCCATGCGTTATGCGTAACGCGTTATGCGTTATGCGTTGTGCTTTATGCGTTATGCGTTATGCGTTATGCTTTATGCCTTATGCGTTATGCGTTATGCGATATGCGTTATGCGTTATGTATAATGCGTTATACGTTATGTATTATGCGTTATGCCTTATACGTTATGCGATATGCGTTGTGCGTTGTGCGTTATGCGTTATGCGTTATGCGTTATGCGTTATGCGTTACGCTTTATGCGTTATGCATTATGCGTTACGCGTTATGCGATATGCGTCATGCGTTATACGTTATGCGTTATGCGTTATTCGTTATGCGTTATGCGTTATGCGTTATGCGATATTCGTTATGAGTTATGATTTATAAGTTATGCGTTATGCGTTATGCGTTATGCGTTATGCGTTATGCGTTATGCGTTATTCGTTATGCGTTATGCGTTATGCGTTATGCGTTATGCTTTATGCGTTATGCATTATGAGTTATACGTTATGCATTAAGCGTTATGCGTGATCCGTTATGCGTTATGCGTTATGCTTTATGCGTTATGCATTATGCGTTATGCGTCATGCATTATGCGTTATGCGTTATACGTTATGCGTTATGCATTATGCGTTCTGCATTATACGTTTGCGTTATGCGTTATGCGTTATGCGTTATGCGTTACGCTTTATGCGTTATGCATTATGCGTTACGCGTTATGCGATATGCGTCATGCGTTATACGTTATGCGTTATGCGTTATGCTTTATGCGTTATGCATTATGAGTTATACGTTATGCATTAAGCGTTATGCGTGATCCGTTATGCGTTATGCGTTATGCTTTATGCGTTATGCATTATGCGTTATGCGTCATGCATTATGCGTTATGCGTTATACGTTATGCGTTATGCATTATGCGTTCTGCATTATACGTTTGCGTTATGCGTTATGCGTTATGCGTTATGCGTTACGCTTTATGCGTTATGCATTATGCGTTACGCGTTATGCGATATGCGTCATGCGTTATACGTTATGCGTTATGCGTTATTCGTTATGCGTTATACGTTATGCGTTATGCGTTATTCGTTATGCGTTATGCGTTATGCGTTGGGCGTTATACGTTTGTGTTATGCGTTATGCGTTATGCGTTATGCTTTATGCGTTATGCATTATGCGTTATGCGTTATGCGTTATGCGTTATGCGATATTCGTTATGAGTTATGATTTATAAGTTATGCATTATGCGTTATGCGTTATGCGTTATGCGTTATGCGTTATGCATTATGCGTTCTGCGTTATACGTTTGCGTTGTGCGTTATGCGTTATGCGTTATGCGTTATGCGTTATGCGATATGCGTCATGCGTTATGCGTTATGCGATATGCGTCATGCATTATGCGTTATGCGTTATGCGTTATGCATTATGCGTTCTGTGTTATACGTTTGCGTTGTGCGTTATGCGTTATGCGTTATGCGTTATGCGTTATGCGTTATGCGTTGTGTATCATGCGTTATGCGTTATGCGATATGCGTTATGAGTTATGCATAATGCGTTATACGTTATGTATTATGCGTTATGCCTTATACGTTATGCGATATGCGTTGTGCGTTTTGCGTTATGCGTTATGCGTTATGCATTTTGCGTTATGCGCAATGCGTTATGCGTTATGCGTTATGCGTTATGCGTTATGCGTAATGCGGTATGCGTTATACGTTATGCGTTATGCGTTATGCGTTATGCGTTATGCGTTATGCGTTATGCGTTATGCGTTATGCGTTATGCGTTATGCGTTATGCGTTACGCTTTATGCGTTATGCTTTATGCGTTATGCGTTATGCGTTATGCGTTATGCGTTATGCGTTATGCGTTATGCGTTACGCTTTATGCGTTATGCATTATGCGTTATGCGTTATGCGTTATGCGTTATGCGTTATGCGGTATGCGTTATGCGTTATGCGTTATGCGATATGCGTCATGCGTTATGCGTTATGCGTTATGCGTCATGCATTATGCGTTATGCGTTATGCGTTATGCATTATGCGTTCTGTGTTATACGTTTGCGTTGTGCGTTATGCGTTATGCGTTATGCGTTATGCGTTATGCGTTATGCTTTATGCGTTATGCATTATGCGTTATGCGTTATGCGATATGCGTCATGCGTTATGCGTTATGCGTTATGCGTTATTCGTTATGCGTTATGCGTTATGCGTTGGGCGTTATGCGTTATGCGTTGTAAGTTATGCGTTATGCGTTATGCGTAATGCGTTATGCGTTATGCATTTTGCGTTATGCGCCATGCGTTATGCGTAATGCGTTATGCGTTATGCGTTGTGCTTTATGCGTTATGCGTTATGCGTTATGCGTTATGCTTTATGCCTTATGCGTTATGCGTTATGCGATATGCGTTATGCGTTATGCATAATGCGTTATACGTTATGTATTATGCGTTATGCCTTATACGTTATGCGATATGCGTTGTGCGTTTTGCGTTATGCGTTATGCGTTATGCATTATGCGTTATGCATTTTGCGTTATGCGCAATGCGTTATGCGTTATGCGTTATGCGTTATGCGTTATGCGTTATGCGTAATGCGGTATGCGTTATACGTTATGCGTTATGCGTTATGCGTTATGCGTTATGCGTTATGCGTTATGCGTTATGCGTTATGCGTTATGCGTTATGCGTTATGCGTTATGCGTTATGCTTTATGCGTTATGCTTTATGCGTTATGCGTTATGCGTTATGCGTTATGCGTTATGCGTTATGCGTTATGCGTTATGCGTTACGCTTTATGCGTTATGCATTATGCGTTACGCGTTATGCGATATGCGTCATGCGTTATACGTTATGCGTTATGCGTTATTCGTTATGCGTTATGCGTTATGCGTTGGGCGTTATACGTTTGTGTTATGCGTTATGCGTTATGCGTTATGCTTTATGCTTTATGCGTTATGCATTATGCGTTATGCGTTATGCGTTATACGTTATGCGTTATGCGGTATGCGTTATGCGTTATGCGTTATGCGTTATGCGTTATGCGTTATGCGTTATTCGTTATGCGTTATGCGTTATGCGTTGGGCGTTATACGTTTGCGTTATGCGTTATGCGTTATGCGTTATTCTTTATGCGTTATGCATTATGCGTTATGCGTTATGCGTTATGCGTTATGCGTTATGCGATATTCGTTATGAGTTATGAGTTATAAGTTATGCGTTATGCGTTATGCGTTATGCGTTATGCGTTATGCGTTATGCGTTATTCGTTATGCGTTATGCGTTATGCGTTATGCGTTATGCGTTATGCGTTATGCGTTATGCGTTATGCGTTATGCGTTATGCGTTATGCGTTATGCATTATGCGTTATGCGTTATGCGTTATGCGTTATGCGATATTCGTTATGAGTTATGATTTATAAGTTATGCGTTATGCGTTATGCGTTATGCGTTATGCGTTATGCGTTATTCGTTATGCGTTATGCGTTATGCGTTATGCTTTATGCGTTATGCATTATGAGTTATACGTTATGCATTAAGCGTTATGCGTGATCCGTTATGCGTTATGCGTTATGCTTTATGCGTTATGCATTATGCGTTATGCGTCATGCATTATGCGTTATGCGTTATACGTTATGCGTTATGCATTATGCGTTCTGCATTATACGTTTGCGTTATGCGTTATGCGTTATGCGTTATGCGTAATGCGTTACGCTTTATGCGTTATGCATTATGCGTTACGCGTTATGCGATATGCGTCATGCGTTATACGTTATGCGTTATGCGTTATTCGTTATGCGTTATGCGTTATGCGTTGGGCGTTATACGTTTGTGTTATGCGTTATGCGTTATGCGTTATGCTTTATGCGTTATGCATTATGCGTTATGCGTTATGCGTTATGCGTTATGCGATATTCGTTATGAGTTATGATTTATAAGTTATGCATTATGCGTTATGCGTTATGCGTTATGCGTTATGCGTTATGCATTATGCGTTCTGCGTTATACGTTTGCGTTGTGCGTTATGCGTTATGCGTTATGCGTTATGCGTTATGCGATATGCGTCATGCGTTATGCGTTATGCGATATGCGTCATGCATTATGCGTTATGCGTTATGCGTTATGCATTATGCGTTCTGTGTTATACGTTTGCGTTGTGCGTTATGCGTTATGCGTTATGCGTTATGCGTTATGCGTTATGCGTTGTGTATCATGCGTTATGCGTTATGCGTTATGCTTTATGCCTTATGCGTTATGCGTTATGCGATATGCGTTATGCGTTATGCATAATGCGTTATACGTTATGCGTTATGCGATATGCGTTATGAGTTATGCATAATGCGTTATACGTTATGTATTATGCGTTATGCCTTATACGTTATGCGATATGCGTTGTGCGTTTTGCGTTATGCGTTATGCGTTATGCATTATGCGTTATGCATTTTGCGTTATGCGCAATGCGTTATGCGTTATGCGTTATGCGTTATGCGTTATGCGTAATGCGGTATGCGTTATACGTTATGCGTTATGCGTTATGCGTTATGCGTTATGCGTTATGCGTTATGCGTTATGCGTTATGCGTTATGCGTTATGCGTTATGCGTTATGCGTTATGCGATATTCGTTATGAGTTATGATTTATAAGTTATGCGTTATGCGTTATGCGTTATGCGTTATGCGTTATGCGTTATTCGTTATGCGTTATGCGTTATGCGTTATGCTTTATGCGTTATGCATTATGAGTTATACGTTATGCATTAAGCGTTATGCGTGATCCGTTATGCGTTATGCGTTATGCTTTATGCGTTATGCATTATGCGTTATGCGTCATGCATTATGCGTTATGCGTTATACGTTATGCGTTATGCATTATGCGTTCTGCATTATACGTTTGCGTTATGCGTTATGCGTTATGCGTTATGCGTAATGCGTTACGCTTTATGCGTTATGCATTATGCGTTACGCGTTATGCGATATGCGTCATGCGTTATACGTTATGCGTTATGCGTTATTCGTTATGCGTTATGCGTTATGCGTTGGGCGTTATACGTTTGTGTTATGCGTTATGCGTTATGCGTTATGCTTTATGCGTTATGCATTATGCGTTATGCGTTATGCGTTATGCGTTATGCGATATTCGTTATGAGTTATGATTTATAAGTTATGCATTATGCGTTATGCGTTATGCGTTATGCGTTATGCGTTATGCATTATGCGTTCTGCGTTATACGTTTGCGTTGTGCGTTATGCGTTATGCGTTATGCGTTATGCGTTATGCGTTATGCGATATGCGTCATGCGTTATGCGTTATGCGATATGCGTCATGCATTATGCGTTATGCGTTATGCGTTATGCATTATGCGTTCTGTGTTATACGTTTGCGTTGTGCGTTATGCGTTATGCGTTATGCGTTATGCGTTATGCGTTATGCGTTGTGTATCATGCGTTATGCGTTATGCGTTATGCTTTATGCCTTATGCGTTATGCGTTATGCGATATGCGTTATGCGTTATGCATAATGCGTTATACGTTATGCGTTATGCGATATGCGTTATGAGTTATGCATAATGCGTTATACGTTATGTATTATGCGTTATGCCTTATACGTTATGCGATATGCGTTGTGCGTTTTGCGTTATGCGTTATGCGTTATGCATTATGCGTTATGCATTTTGCGTTATGCGCAATGCGTTATGCGTTATGCGTTATGCGTTATGCGTAATGCGGTATGCGTTATACGTTATGCGTTATGCGTTATGCGTTATGCGTTATGCGTTATGCGTTATGCGTTATGCGTTATGCGTTATGCGTTATGCGTTATGCGTTATGCGTTACGCTTTATGCGTTATGCTTTATGCGTTATGCGTTATGCGTTATGCGTTATGCGTTATGCGTTATGCGTTATGCGTTATGCGTTACGCTTTATGCGTTATGCATTATGCGTTATGCGTTATGCGTTATGCGTTATGCGTTATGCGGTATGCGTTATGCGTTATGCGTTATGCGTTATGCGTTATGCGTTATGCGTTATGCGTTATTCGTTATGCGTTGTGCGTTATGCGTTATGCGTTATGCGTTATGCGTTATGCGATATGCGTCATGCGTTATGCGTTATGCGTTATGCGTCATGCATTATGCGTTATGCGTTATGCGTTATGCATTATGCGTTCTGTGTTATACGTTTGCGTTGTGCGTTATGCGTTATGCGTTATGCGTTATGCGTTATGCGTTATGCTTTATGCGTTATGCATTATGCGTTATGCGTTATGCGATATGCGTCATGCGTTATGCGTTATGCGTTATGCGTTATTCGTTATGCGTTATGCGTTATGCGTTGGGCGTTATGCGTTATGCGTTGTAAGTTATGCGTTATGCGTTATGCGTAATGCGTTATGCGTTATGCATTTTGCGTTATGCGCCATGCGTTATGCGTAATGCGTTATGCGTTATGCGTTGTGCTTTATGCGTTATGCGTTATGCGTTATGCGATATGCTTTATGCCTTATGCGTTATGCGTTATGCGATATGCGTTATGCGTTATGCATAATGCGTTATACGTTATGTATTATGCGTTATGCCTTATACGTTATGCGATATGCGTTGTGCGTTTTGCGTTATGCGTTATGCGTTATGCATTATGCGTTATGCATTTTGCGTTATGCGCAATGCGTTATGCGTTATGCGTTATGCGTTATGCGTTATGCGTAATGCGGTATGCGTTATACGTTATGCGTTATGCGTTATGCGTTATGCGTTATGCGTTATGCGTTATGCGTTATGCGTTATGCGTTATGCGTTATGCGTTATGCGTTATGCGTTATGCGTTATGCGTTATGCGTTATGCTTTATGCGTTATGCTTTATGCGTTATGCGTTATGCGTTATGCGTTATGCGTTATGCGTTATGCGTTATGCGTTATGCGTTACGCTTTATGCGTTATGCATTATGCGTTACGCGTTATGCGATATGCGTCATGCGTTATACGTTATGCGTTATGCGTTATTCGTTATGCGTTATGCGTTATGCGTTGGGCGTTATACGTTTGTGTTATGCGTTATGCGTTATGCGTTATGCTTTATGCTTTATGCGTTATGCATTATGCGTTATGCGTTATGCGTTATACGTTATGCGTTATGCGGTATGCGTTATGCGTTATGCGTTATGCGTTATGCGTTATGCGTTATGCGTTATTCGTTATGCGTTATGCGTTATGCGTTGGGCGTTATACGTTTGCGTTATGCGTTATGTGTTATGCGTTATGCGTTATTCTTTATGCGTTATGCATTATGCGTTATGCGTTATGCGTTATGCGTTATGCGTTATGCGATATTCGTTATGAGTTATGAGTTATAAGTTATGCGTTATGCGTTATGCGTTATGCGTTATGCGTTATGCGTTATGCGTTATTCGTTATGCGTTATGCGTTATGCGTTATGCGTTATGCGTTATGCGTTATTCTTTATGCGTTATGCATTATGCGTTATGCGTTAAGCGTTATGCGTTATGCGTTATGCGATATGCGTTATGCGATATGCGTTATTCTTTATGCGTTATGCATTATGCGTTATGCGTTATGCGTTATGCGTTATGCGTTATGCGATATTCGTTATGAGTTATGAGTTATGCGTTATGCGTTATGCGTTATGCGTTATGCGTTACGCTTTATGCGTTATGCATTATGCGTTATGCATTATGCGTTACGCGTTATGCGATATGCGTCATGCGTTATACGTTATGCGTTATGCGTTATTCGTTATGCGTTATGCGTTATGCGTTGGGCGTTATACGTTTGTGTTATGCGTTATGCGTTATGCTTTATGCGTTATGCATTATGCGTTATGCGTTATGCGTTATGCGTTATGCGATATTCGTTATGAGTTATGATTTATAAGTTATGCGTTATGCGTTATGCGTTATGCGTTATGCGTTATGCGTTATTCGTTATGCGTTATGCGTTATGCGTGATCCGTTATGCGTGATCCGATATGCGTGATCCGTTATGCGTTAAGCGTTATGCGTTTTGCTGTATTCGTTACGCGTTATGCGTCATGCATTATGCGTTATGCGTTATGCGTTATGCATTATGCGTTCTGCGTTATACGTTTGCGTTGTGCGTTATGCGTTATGCGTTATGCGTTATGCGTTATGCGTTATGCTTTATGCGTTATGCATTATGCGTTATGCGTTATACAATATGCGTCATGCGTTATGCGTTATGCGTTATGCGTCATGCATTATGCGTTATGCGTTATGCGTTATGCATTATGCGTTCTGCGTTATACGTTTGCGTTGTGCGTTATGCGTTATGCGTTATGCGTTATGCGTTATGCGTTATGCGTTATGCGTTATGCTTTATGCGTTATGCATTATGCGTTATGCGTTATGCGATATGCGTCATGCGTTATGCGTTATGCGTTATGCGTTATTCGTTATGCGTTATGCGTTATGCGTTGGGCGTTATACGTTTGCGTTATGCGTTATGCGTTATGCTTTATGCCTTATGCGTTATGCGTTATGCGATATGCGTTATGCGTTATGCATAATGCGTTATACGTTATGTATTATGCGTTATGCCTTAATCGTTATGCGATATGCGTTGTGCGTTTTGCGTTATGCGTTATGCGTTATGCATTATGCGTTATGCATTTTGCGTTATGCGCAATGCGTTATGCGTTATGCGTTATGCGTTATGCGTAATGCGGTATGCGTTATACGTTATGCGTTATGCGTTATGCGTTATGGGTTATGCATTATGCGTTATGCGTTATGCGTTATGCGTTACGCTTTATGCGTTATGCTTTATGCGTTATGCGTTATGCGTTATGCGTTATGCGTTATGCGTTATGCGTTATGCGTTACGCTTTATGCGTTATGCATTATGCGTTACGCGTTATGCGATATGCGTCATGCGTTATACGTTATGCGTTATGCGTTATTCGTTATGCGTTATGCGTTATGCGTTGGGCGTTATACGTTTGTGTTATGCGTTATGCGTTATGCTTTATGCTTTATGCGTTATGCATTATGCGTTATGCGTTATGCGTTATGCGTTATGCGGTATGCGTTATGCGTTATGCGTTATGCGTTATGCGTTATGCGTTATGCGTTATGCGTTATGCATTATGCGTTCTGCGTTATACGTTTGCGTTGTGCGTTATGCGTTATGCGTTATGCGTTATGCGTTATGCGTTATGCTTTATGCGTTATGCATTATGCGTTATACGTTATGCGATATGCGTCATGCGTTATGCGTCATGCGTTATGCGTTATTCGTTATGCGTTATGCGTTATGCGTTGGGCGTTATACGTTTGCGTTATGCGTTATGCGTTATGCGTTATGCGTCATGCGTTATGCGTTATGCGTTATGCGTTATTCGTTATGCGTTATGCGTTATGCGTTGGGCGTTATACGTTTGCGTTATGCGTTATGCGTTATGCGATATGCGTCATGCGTTATGCGTTATGCGTTATGCGTTATGCGTTATGCGTTATTCGTTATGCGTTATGCGTTATGCGTTGGGCGTTATACGTTTGCGTTATGCGTTATGCGTTAAGCGTTATGCTTTATGCGTTATGCATTATGCATTATGCGTTATGCGTTATGCGTTATGCTTTATGCGTTATGCATTATGCGTTATGCGTCATGCATTATGCGTTATGCGTTATGCGTTATGCGTTATTCGTTATGCGTTATGCGTTATGCGTTGGGCGTTATACGTTTGCGTTATGCGTTATGCGTTATGCGTTAGGCGTTATGCGTTATGCGTTATGCGTTATGCGTTATGCGTTATGCGTTATGCGTTATGCGTTATGCGTTATGCGTTATGCGTTATGCGTTATGCGTTGTGCATTATGAGTTATACGTTATGCGTTAAGCGTTATGCGTGATCCGTTATGCGTTAGGCGATATGCGTTTTGCGGTATTCGTTATGCGTTGTGCATTATGCGTTATGTGTTATGTGTTATGCGTTATGCGTCATGCGTTATGCGTTATGCGTTATGCGTTATTCGTTATGCGTTATGCGTTATGCGTTGGGCGTTATGCGTTTGCGTTATGCGTTATGCGTTATGCGTTATGCGTTATGCGTTATTCGTTATGCGTTATGCGTTATGCGTTGGGCGTTATACGTTTGTGTTATGCGTTATGCGTTATGCGTTATGCTTTATGCTTTATGCGTTATGCATTATGCGTTATGCGTTATGCGTTATACGTTATGCGTTATGCGGTATGCGTTATGCGTTATGCGTTATGCGTTATGCGTTATGCGTTATGCGTTATTCGTTATGCGTTATGCGTTATGCGTTGGGCGTTATACGTTTGCGTTATGCGTTATGCGTTATGCGTTATGCGTTATTCTTTATGCGTTATGCATTATGCGTTATGCGTTATGCGTTATGCGTTATGCGTTATGCGATATTCGTTATGAGTTATGAGTTATAAGTTATGCGTTATGCGTTATGCGTTATGCGTTATGCGTTATGCGTTATGCGTTATTCGTTATGCGTTATGCGTTATGCGTTATGCGTTATGCGTTATTCTTTATGCGTTATGCATTATGCGTTATGCGTTAAGCGTTATGCGTTATGCGTTATGCGATATGCGTTATGCGATATGCGTTATTCTTTATGCGTTATGCATTATGCGTTATGCGTTATGCGTTATGCGATATTCGTTATGAGTTATGAGTTATGCGTTATGCGTTATGCGTTATGCGTTATGCGTTACGCTTTATGCGTTATGCATTATGCGTTATGCGTTATGCGATATTCGTTATGAGTTATGAGTTATGCGTTATGCGTTATGCTTTATGCGTTATGCATTATGCGTTATGCGTTATGCGTTATGCGTTATGCGATATTCGTTATGAGTTATGATTTATAAGTTATGCGTTATGCGTTATGCGTTATGCGTTATGCGTTATGCGTTATGCGTTATTCGTTATGCGTTATGCGTTATGCGTGATCCGTTATGCGTGATCCGATATGCGTGATCCGTTATGGGTTAAGCGTTATGCGTTTTGCTGTATTCGTTACGCGTTATGCGTCATGCATTATGCGTTATGCGTGATCCGTTATGCGTGATCCGATATGCGTGATCCGTTATGCGTTAAGCGTTATGCGTTTTGCTGTATTCGTTACGCGTTATGCGTCATGCATTATGCGTTATGCGTTATGCGTTATGCATTATGCGTTCTGCGTTATACGTTTGCGTTGTGCGTTATGCGTTATGCGTTATGCGTTATGCGTTATGCGTTATGCTTTATGCGTTATGCATTATGCGTTATGCGTTATACAATATGCGTCATGCGTTATGCGTTATGCGTTATGCGTCATGCATTATGCGTTATGCGTTATGCGTTATGCATTATGCGTTCTGCGTTATACGTTTGCGTTGTGCGTTATGCGTTATGCGTTATGCGTTATGCGTTATGCGTTATGCGTTATGCTTTATGCGTTATGCATTATGCGTTATGCGTTATGCGATATGCGTCATGCGTTATGCGTTATGCGTTATGCGTTATTCGTTATGCGTTATGCGTTATGCGTTGGGCGTTATACGTTTGCGTTATGCGTTATGCGTTATGCTTTATGCCTTATGCGTTATGCGTTATGCGATATGCGTTATGCGTTATGCATAATGCGTTATACGTTATGTATTATGCGTTATGCCTTAATCGTTATGCGATATGCGTTGTGCGTTTTGCGTTATGCGTTATGCGTTATGCATTATGCGTTATGCATTTTGCGTTATGCGCAATGCGTTATGCGTTATGCGTTATGCGTTATGCGTAATGCGGTATGCGTTATACGTTATGCGTTATGCGTTATGCGTTATGCGTTATGCATTATGCGTTATGCGTTATGCGTTATGCGTTACGCTTTATGCGTTATGCTTTATGCGTTATGCGTTATGCGTTATGCGTTATGCGTTATGCGTTATGCGTTATGCGTTACGCTTTATGCGTTATGCATTATGCGTTACGCGTTATGCGATATGCGTCATGCGTTATACGTTATGCGTTATGCGTTATTCGTTATGCGTTATGCGTTATGCGTTGGGCGTTATACGTTTGTGTTATGCGTTATGCGTTATGCGTTATGCTTTATGCTTTATGCGTTATGCATTATGCGTTATGCGTTATGCGTTATGCGTTATGCGTTATGCGTTATGCGGTATGCGTTATGCGTTATGCGTTATGCGTTATGCGTTATGCGTTATGCGTTATGCGTTATGCATTATGCGTTCTGCGTTATACGTTTGCGTTGTGCGTTATGCGTTATGCGTTATGCGTTATGCGTTATGCGTTATGCTTTATGCGTTATGCATTATGCGTTATACGTTATGCGATATGCGTCATGCGTTATGCGTCATGCGTTATGCGTTATTCGTTATGCGTTATGCGTTATGCGTTGGGCGTTATACGTTTGCGTTATGCGTTATGCGTTATGCGTTATGCGTCATGCGTTATGCGTTATGCGTTATGCGTTGTGCATTATGAGTTATACGTTATGCGTTAAGCGTTATGCGTGATCCGTTATGCGTTAGGCGATATGCGTTTTGCGGTATTCGTTATGCGTTGTGCATTATGCGTTATGTGTTATGTGTTATGCGTTATGCGTCATGCGTTATGCGTTATGCGTTATGCGTTATTCGTTATGCGTTATGCGTTATGCGTTGGGCGTTATACGTTTGCGTTATGCGTTATGCGTTATGCGTTATGCGTTATGCGTTATTCGTTATGCGTTATGCGTTATGCGTTGGGCGTTATACGTTTGCGTTATGCGTTATGCGTTATGCGTTATGCTTTATGCGTTATGCATTATGCATTATGCGTTATGCGTTATGCGTTATGCGTTATGCGTTATGCGTTATGCGTTATGCGTTATGCGTTACGCTTTATGCGTTATGCATTATGCGTTACGCGTTATGCGATATGCGTCATGCGTTATACGTTATGTGTTATGCGTTATTCGTTATGCGTTATGCGTTATGCGTTGGGCGTTATACGTTTGTGTTATGCGTTATGCGTTATGCGTTATGCGATATGCGTCATGCGTTATGCGTTATGCGTTATGCGTTATTCGTTATGCGTTATGCGTTATGCGTTGGGCGTTATACGTTTGCGTTATGCGTTATGCGTTATGCGTTATGCGTTATGCGTTATGCGTCATGCATTATGCGTTATGCGTTATGCGTTATGCGTTATGCATTATGCGTCCTGCGTTATACGTTTGCGTTGTGTGTTATGCGTTATGCGTTATGCGTTACGCTTTATGCGTTATGCGTTATGCGTTATGCGTTATGCGTTATTCGTTATGCGTTATGCGTTATGCGTTATGCGTTATGCGTTATGCGTTATGCGTTATGCGTTATGCGTTATGCGTTATGCGTTACGCTTTATGCGTTATGCGTTATGCGTTGGGCGTTATACGTTTGTGTTATGCGTTAT
>CAKAJA020000737.1:0-36030 GCA_916610235.2 Lasioglossum morio | reverse complement strand
TTATACGTTATACGTTATACGTTATACGTTATACGTTATACGTTATACGTTATACGTTATACGTTATACGTTATACGTTATACGTTATACGTTATACGTTATACGTTATACGTTATACGTTATACGTTATACGTTATACGTTATAAGTTATACGTTATACGTTATACGTTATACGTTATACGTTATACGTTATACGTTATACGTTATACGTTATACGTTATACGTTATACGTTATACGTTATACGTTATACGTTATACGTTATACGTTATACGTTATACGTTATATGTTTAACGTTATACGTTATACGTTGTACGTTATACGTTATACGTTTAACGTTATACGTTATACATTATACGTTATACGTTATACGTTACACGTTATACGTTATACGTTATAAGTAAATACGTTATATGTTTAACGTTATACGTTATACGTTATACGTTATACGTTATACGTTATACGTTATACGTTATACGTTATACGTTATACGTTATACGTTATACGTTATACATTATACGTTTATCGTTATACGTTATACGTTATACGTTATACGTTTAACGTTACACGTTATACATTATACGTTATACGTTATACGTTTAATCGTTATACGTTATACGTTATACGTTATACGTTATACATTATACGTTATACGTTATACGTTATACGTTATACGTTATACGTTATACGATATACGTTATACGTTACACGATGTACGTTATACGTTATACATTATACGTTATACGTTATACGTTATACGTTATACGTTATACGTTATACGTTATACGTTATACGTTATACGTTATACGTTATTCGTTATACGTTATACGTTATACGTTATACGTTTAACATTATACGTTATACGTTATATGTTTAACGTTAAAAGTTATACGTTATACGTTATACGTTATACGTTATACGTTATACGTTATACGTTATACGTTGTACGTTGTACGTTGTACGTTAATCGTTATACGTTATACGTTATACGTTATACGTTATACGTTATACGTTATACGTTATTCGTTATACGTTATACGTTATACGTTATACGTTATACGTTATACGTTATACGTTATACGTTATACGTTATACGTTATACGTTATACGTTATACGTTATACGTTATACGTTATACGTTATACGTTATACGTTATACGTTATACGTTATACGTTATACGTTATACGTTATACGTTATACGTTATAAGTTATACGTTATACGTTATACGATATACGTTATACGTTTAACATTATACATTATACGTTACACGTTATGCGTTATACGTTATACGTTATACGTTATACATTATACGTTGTACGTTATACGTTATACGTTATACGTTATACATTATACGTTATACGTTACACGATGTACGTTATACGTTATACATTATACGTTATACGTTATACGTTATACGTTATACGTTATACGTTATACGTTATACGTTATACGTTATACGTTATACGTTATACGTTATACGTTATACGTTATACGTTATACGTTATACGTTATATGTTTAACGTTATACGTTATACGTTGTACGTTATACGTTATACGTTTAACGTTATACGTTATACATTATACGTTATACGTTATACGTTACACGTTATACGTTATACGTTATAAGTAAATACGTTATATGTTTAACGTTATACGTTATACGTTATACGTTATTCGTTATACGTTATACGTTATACGTTTAACATTATACGTTATACGTTATACGTTATATGTTTAACGTTAAAAGTTATACGTCTAAACGTTATACGTTGTACGTTATAGGTTATACGTTTAACATTATACGTTATACGTTATACGTTATGCGTTATACGTTATACGTTATACGTTATACGTTATACGTTATACGTTATACGTTATACGTTATACGTTATACGTTATACGTTATACGTTATGCGTTATACGTTATACGTTATACGTTATACGTTATACGTAATACGTTATACGTTATACGTTATACGTTATACGTTATACGTTATGCGTTATACGTTATACGTTATATGTTTAACGATATACGTTATACGTTATACGTTATACGTTATACGTTATACGTTATACGTTATACGTTATACGTTGTACGTTGTACGTTATACGTTATACATTATACGTTATACGTTATACGTTATATGTTTATCGTTGTACGTTATACGTTATACGTTATAGGTTATAAGTTTAACATTATACGTTACACGTTATACGTTATGCGCTATACGTTATACGTTTAACGTTACACGTTATACATTATACGTTACACGTTTAAACGTTATACGTTGTACGTTATAGTTTATACGTTTAACATTATACGTTATACGTTATACGTTATACGTTATACATTATACGTTATACGTTACACGATGTACGTTATACGTTATACATTATACGTTATACGTTATACGTCATACGTTATACGTTATACGTTATACGTTATACGTTATACATTATACGTAATACGTCTAAACATTATACGTTGTACGTTATAGGTTATACGTTTAACATTGTACGTTATACGTTATACGTTATAAGTTATACGTTATACGTTATACGTTATACGTTATACGTTATACGTTATACGTTATACATTATACGTTATACGTTATACGTTACACGTTATACGTTATACGTTATAAGTAAATACGTTATATGTTTAACGTTATACGTTATACGTTTAACGTTATACGTTATAAGTTATACGTTATACGTTATACGTTATACGTTATACGTTATACGTTATACGTTATACGTTATACGTTATACGTTATACGTTATACGTAATACGTTTATCGTTATACGTTATACGTTATACGTTTAACGTTACACGTTATACATTATACTTTATACGTTTAAACGTTATACGTTGTACGTTATAGGTTATACGTTTAACATTATACGTTATACGTTATGCGTTATACGTTATACGTTATACGTTATACGTTATACGTTATACGTTATACGTTATACGTTATACGTTATACGTTATACGTTATACGTTATACGTTATACGTTATACGTTATACGTTATACGTTATACGTTATACGTTATACGTTATACGTTATACGTTATACGTTATACGTTATACGTTATACGTTATACGTTATACGTTATACGTTGTACGTTGTACGTTGTACGTTATACGTTATACGTTATACGTTATAATTTATACGTTATACGTTATACGTTATAAGTTATACGTTATACGTTATACGTTATACGTTATACGTTATACGTTATACGTTATACGTTATACGTTATACGTTATACGTTATACGTTATACGTTATACGTTATACATTATACGTTATACGTTACACGATGTACGTTATACGTTATACATTATACGTTATACGTTATACGTCATACGTTATACGTTATACGTTATACGTTTTACGTTATACATTATACGTTATACGTTATACGTTATACGTTATACGTTATACGTTATACGTTATACGTTATACGTTATACGTTATACGTTATACGTTATACATTATACGTTATACGTTATACGTTACACGTTATACGTTATACGTTATAAGTAAATACGTTATATGTTTAACGTTATACGTTATACGTTATACGTTATACGTTATACGTTATACGTTATACGTTATTCGTTATACGTTATACGTTATACGTTATACGTTTAACATTATACGTTATACGTTATATGTTTAACGTTAAAAGTTATACGTTATACGTTATACGTTATACGTTATACGTTATACGTTATACGTTATACGTTATACGTTATACGTTGTACGTTGTACGTTGTACGTTAATCGTTATACGTTATACGTTATACGTTATACGTTATACGTTATACGTTATACGTTATACATTATACGTTATACGTTATACGTTACACGTTATACGTTATACGTTATAAGTAAATACGTTATATGTTTAACGTTATACGTTATACGTTATACGTTATACGTTATACGTTATACGTTATACGTTATACGTTATACGTTATACGTTATACGTTATACATTATACGTTTATCGTTATACGTTATACGTTATACGTTATACGTTACACGATGTACGTTATACGTTATACATTATACGTTATACGTTATACGTTATACGTTATACGTTATACGTTATACGTTATACGTTATACGTTATACGTTATACGTTATACGTTATACGTTATTCGTTATACGTTATACGTTATACGTTATACGTTTAACATTATACGTTATACGTTATATGTTTAACGTTAAAAGTTATACGTTATACGTTATACGTTATACGTTATACGTTATACGTTATACGTTATACGTTATACGTTATACGTTATACGTTATACGTTGTACGTTGTACGTTGTACGTTAATCGTTATACGTTATACGTTATACATTATACGTTATACGATACACGATGTACGTTATACGTTATACATTATACGTTATACGTTATACGTCATACGTTATACGTTATACGTTATACGTTATACGTTATACGTTGTACGTTATACGTTATACGTTATACATTATACGTTATACGTTATACGTTACACGTTATACGTTATACGTTATAAGTAAATACGTTATATGTTTAACGTTATACGTTATACGTTATACGTTATACGTTATACGTTATACGTTATGCGTTATACGTTATACGTTATACGTTATACGTTATACGTTATACGTTATACGTTTAACGTTACACGTTATACATTATACTTTATACGTTTAAACGTTATACGTTGTACGTTATACGTTATACGTTATACGTTATACGTTATACGTTATACGTTATACGTTATACGTTATACGTTATACGTTATACGTTATACGTTATACGTTATACGTTATACGTTATACGTTATACGTTATACGTTATACGTTATACGTTATACGTTATACGTTATACGTTATACGTTATACGTTATACGTTATACGTTATACGTTATACGTTATACGTTATACGTTATACGTTATACGTTATACGTTATACGTTATACGTTATACGTTATACGTTATACGTTATACGTTATACGTTATACGTTATACGTTATACGTTATACGTTATACGTTATACGTTATATGTTTAACGTTATACGTTATACGTTGTACGTTATACGTTATACGTTTAACGTTATACGTTATACATTATACGTTATACGTTATACGTTACACGTTATACGTTATACGTTATAAGTAAATACGTTATATGTTTAACGTTATACGTTATACGTTATACGTTATACGTTATACGTTATACGTTATACGTTATACGTTATACGTTATACGTTATACGTTATACGTTATACATTATACGTTTATCGTTATACGTTATACGTTATACGTTATACGTTATACGATATACGTTATACGTTACACGATGTACGTTATACGTTATACATTATACGTTATACGTTATACGTTATACGTTATACGTTATACGTTATACGTTATACGTTATACGTTATTCGTTATACGTTATACGTTATACGTTATACGTTTAACATTATACGTTATACGTTATATGTTTAACGTTAAAAGTTATACGTTATACGTTATACGTTATACGTTATACGTTATACGTTATACGTTATACGTTATACGTTATACGTTATACGTTATACGTTATACGTTATACGTTGTACGTTGTACGTTGTACGTTAATCGTTATACGTTATACGTTATACGTTATACGTTATACGTTATACGTTATTCGTTATACGTTATACGTTATACGTTATACGTTATACGTTATACGTTATACGTTATACGTTATACGTTATACGTTATACGTTATACGTTATACGTTATACGTTATACGTTATACGTTATACGTTATACGTTATACGTTATACGTTATACGTTATACGTTATACGTTATACGTTATACGATATACGTTATACGTTTAACATTATACATTATACGTTATACGTTATGCGTTATACGTTATACGTTATACGTTATACATTATACGTTGTACGTTATACGTTATACGTTATACGTTATACATTATACGTTATACGTTACACGATGTACGTTATACGTTATACATTATACGTTATACGTTATACGTTATACGTTATACGTTATACGTTATACGTTATACGTTATACGTTATACGTTATACGTTATACGTTATACGTTATACGTTATACGTTATACGTTATACGTTATACGTTATACGTTATACGTTATACGTTATATGTTTAACGTTATACGTTATACGTTGTACGTTATACGTTATACGTTTAACGTTATACGTTATACATTATACGTTATACGTTATACGTTACACGTTATACGTTATACGTTATAAGTAAATACGTTATATGTTTAACGTTATACGTTATACGTTATACGTTATTCGTTATACGTTATACGTTATACGTTTAACATTATACGTTATACGTTATACGTTATATGTTTAACGTTAAAAGTTATACGTCTAAACGTTATACGTTGTACGTTATAGGTTATACGTTTAACATTATACGTTATACGTTATACGTTATGCGTTATACGTTATACGTTATACGTTATACGTTATACGTTATACGTTATACGTTATACGTTATACGTTATACGTTATACGTTATACGTTATGCGTTATACGTTATACGTTATACGTTATACGTTATACGTAATACGTTATACGTTATACGTTATACGTTATACGTTATACGTTATACGTTATGCGTTATACGTTATACGTTATATGTTTAACGATATACGTTATACGTTATACGTTATACGTTATACGTTATACGTTATACGTTATACGTTATACGTTATACGTTATACGTTGTACGTTGTACGTTATACGTTATACATTATACGTTATACGTTATACGTTATACGTTATACGTTATACGTTATATGTTTATCGTTGTACGTTATACGTTATACGTTATAGGTTATAAGTTTAACATTATACGTTACACGTTATACGTTATGCGCTATACGTTATACGTTTAACGTTACACGTTATACATTATACGTTACACGTTTAAACGTTATACGTTGTACGTTATAGTTTATACGTTTAACATTATACATTATACGTTATGCGTTATACGTTATACGTTATACGTTATACGTTATACGTTATACGTTATACGTTATACGTTATACGTTATACGTTATACGTTATACGTTGTACGTTGTACGTTATACGTTATACGTTATACGTTATAATTTATTCGTTATACGTTATACGTTATAAGTTATACGTTATACGTTATACGTTATACGTTATACGTTATACGTTATACGTTATACGTTATACGTTATACGTTATACATTATACGTTATACGTTACACGATGTACGTTATACGTTATACATTATACGTTATACGTTATACGTCATACGTTATACGTTATACGTTATACGTTATACGTTATACATTATACGTAATACGTCTAAACGTTATACGTTGTACGTTATAGGTTATACGTTTAACATTGTACGTTATACGTTATACGTTATAAGTTATACGTTATACGTTATACGTTATACGTTATACGTTATACGTTATACGTTATACATTATACGTTATACGTTATACGTTACACGTTATACGTTATACGTTATAAGTAAATACGTTATATGTTTAACGTTATACGTTATACGTTTAACGTTATACGTTATAAGTTATACGTTATACGTTATACGTTATACGTTATACGTTATACGTTATACGTTATACGTTATACGTTATACGTTATACGTTATACGTTATACGTTATACGTAATACGTTTATCGTTATACGTTATACGTTATACGTTTAACGTTACACGTTATACATTATACTTTATACGTTTAAACGTTATACGTTGTACGTTATAGGTTATACGTTTAACATTATACGTTATACGTTATGCGTTATACGTTATACGTTATACGTTATACGTTATACGTTATACGTTATACGTTATACGTTATACGTTATACGTTATACGTTATACGTTATACGTTATACGTTATACGTTATACGTTATACGTTATACGTTATACGTTATACGTTATACGTTATACGTTATACGTTATACGTTATACGTTGTACGTTGTACGTTGTACGTTATACGTTATACGTTATACGTTATAATTTATACGTTATACGTTATACGTTATAAGTTATACGTTATACGTTATACGTTATACGTTATACGTTATACGTTATACGTTATACGTTATACGTTATACGTTATACGTTATACGTTATACGTTATACGTTATACGTTATACGTTATACGTTATACATTATACGTTATACGTTATACGTTACACGTTATACGTTATACGTTATAAGTAAATACGTTATATGTTTAACGTTATACGTTATACGTTATACGTTATACGTTATACGTTATACGTTATACGTTATACGTTATACGTTATTCGTTATACGTTATACGTTATACGTTATACGTTTAACATTATACGTTATACGTTATATGTTTAACGTTAAAAGTTATACGTTATACGTTATACGTTATACGTTATACGTTATACGTTATACGTTATACGTTATACGTTATACGTTATACGTTATACGTTGTACGTTGTACGTTGTACGTTAATCGTTATACGTTATACGTTATACGTTATACGTTATACGTTATACGTTATACATTATACGTTATACGTTATACGTTACACGTTATACGTTATACGTTATAAGTAAATACGTTATATGTTTAACGTTATACGGTATACGTTATACGTTATACGTTATACGTTATACGTTATACGTTATACGTTATACGTTATACATTATACGTTTATCGTTATACGTTATACGTTATACGTTATACGTTACACGATGTACGTTATACGTTATACATTATACGTTATACGTTATACGTTATACGTTATACGTTATACGTTATACGTTATACGTTATACGTTATACGTTATACGTTATTCGTTATACGTTATACGTTATACGTTATACGTTTAACATTATACGTTATACGTTATATGTTTAACGTTAAAAGTTATACGTTATACGTTATACGTTATACGTTATACGTTATACGTTATACGTTATACGTTATACGTTATACGTTATACGTTGTACGTTGTACGTTGTACGTTAATCGTTATACGTTATACGTTATACGTTATACGTTATACGTTATACGTTATTCGTTATACGTTATACGTTATACGTTATACGTTATACGTTATACGTTATACGTTATACGTTATACGTTATACGTTATACGTTATACGTTATACGTTATACGTTATACGTTATACGTTATACGTTATACGTTATACGTTATACGTTATACGTTATACGTTATACGTTATACGTTATACGTTATACGTTATACGTTATACGTTATACGTTATACGTTATACGTTATACGTTATACGTTATACGTTATACGTTATACGTTATACGTTATACGTTATACGTTATATGTTTAACGTTATACGTTATACGTTGTACGTTATACGTTATACGTTTAACGTTATACGTTATACATTATACGTTATACGTTATACGTTACACGTTATACGTTATACGTTATAAGTAAATACGTTATATGTTTAACGTTATACGTTATACGTTATACGTTATACGTTATACGTTATACGTTATACGTTATACGTTATACGTTATGCATTATATATGTTTAACGTTATACGTTATACGTTGTACGTTATACGTTATACGTTTAACGTTATACGTTATACATTATACGTTATACGTTATACGTTACACGTTATACGTTATACGTTATAAGTAAATACGTTATATGTTTAACGTTATACGTTATACGTTATACGTTATTCGTTATACGTTATACGTTATACGTTTAACATTATACGTTATACGTTATACGTTATATGTTTAACGTTAAAAGTTATACGTCTAAACGTTATACGTTGTACGTTATAGGTTATACGTTTAACATTATACGTTATACGTTATACGTTATGCGTTATACGTTATACGTTATACGTTATACGTTATACGTTATACGTTATACGTTATACGTTATACGTTATACGTTATACGTTATACGTTATGCGTTATACGTTATACGTTATACGTTATACGTTATACGTAATACGTTATACGTTATACGTTATACGTTATACGTTATACGTTATACGTTATGCGTTATACGTTATACGTTATATGTTTAACGATATACGTTATACGTTATACGTTATACGTTATACGTTATACGTTATACGTTATACGTTGTACGTTGTACGTTATACGTTATACATTATACGTTATACGTTATACGTTATATGTTTATCGTTGTACGTTATACGTTATACGTTATAGGTTATAAGTTTAACATTATACGTTACACGTTATACGTTATGCGCTATACGTTATACGTTTAACGTTACACGTTATACATTATACGTTACACGTTTAAACGTTATACGTTGTACGTTATAGTTTATACGTTTAACATTATACGTTATACGTTATGCGTTATACGTTATACGTTATACGTTATACGTTATACGTTATACGTTATACGTTATACGTTATACGTTATACGTTATACGTTATACGTTATACGTTATACGTTATACGTTATACGTTATACGTTATACGTTATACGTTATACGTTATACGTTATACGTTATACGTTATACGTTATACGTTATACGTTATACGTTGTACGTTGTACGTTATACGTTATTCTTTATACGTTATAATTTATTCGTTATACGTTATACGTTATAAGTTATACGTTATACGTTATACGTTATACGTTATACGTTATACGTTATACGTTATACGTTATACGTTATACGTTATACGTTATACGTTATACGTTATACGTTATACATTATACGTTATACGTTACACGATGTACGTTATACGTTATACATTATACGTTATACGTTATACGTCATACGTTATACGTTATACGTTATACGTTATACGTTATACATTATACGTAATACGTCTAAACGTTACACGTTGTACGTTATAGGTTATACGTTTAACATTGTACGTTATACGTTATACGTTATAAGTTATACGTTATACGTTATACGTTATACGTTATACGTTATACGTTATACGTTATACGTTATACGTTATACGTTATACATTATACGTTATACGTTATACGTTACACGTTATACGTTATACGTTATAAGTAAATACGTTATATGTTTAACGTTATACGTTATACGTTTAACGTTATACGTTATACATTATACGTTATACGTTATACGTTATACGTTATACGTTATACGTTATACGTTATACGTTATACGTTATACGTAATACGTTTATCGTTATACGTTATACGTTATACGTTTAACGTTACACGTTATACATTATACTTTATATGTTTAAACGTTATACGTTGTACGTTATAGGTTATACGTTTAACATTATACGTTATACGTTATGCGTTATACGTTATACGTTATACGGTATACGTTATACGTTATACGTTATACGTTATACGTTATACGTTATACGTTATACGTTATACGTTATACGTTATACGTTATACGTTATACGTTATACGTTATACGTTATACGTTATACGTTATACGTTATACGTTATACGTTATACATTATACGTTATACGTTATACGTTATACGTTATACGTTATACGTTATACGTTATACGTTATACGTTATACGTTATACGTTATACGTTATACGTTATACGTTATACGTTATACATTATACGGTATACGTTATACGTTACACGTTATACGGTATACGTTATAAGTAAATACGTTATATGTTTAACGTTATACGTTATACGTTATACGTTATACGTTATACGTTATACGTTATACGTTATACGTTATTCGTTATACGTTATACGTTATACGTTATACGTTTAACATTATACGTTATACGTTATATGTTTAACGTTAAAAGTTATACGTTATACGTTATACGTTATACGTTATACGTTATACGTTATACGTTATACGTTATACGTTATACGTTATACGTTGTACGTTGTACGTTGTACGTTAATCGTTATACGTTATACGTTATACGTTATACGTTATACGTTATACGTTATACGTTATACGTTATACGTTATACGTTATACGTTATACGTTATACGTTATACGTTATACGTTATACGTTATACGTTATACGTTATACGTTATACGATATACGTTATACGTTTAACATTATACATTATACGTTATACGTTATGCGTTATACGTTATACGTTATACGTTATACATTATACGTTGTACGTTATACGTTATACGTTATACGTTATACATTATACGTTATACGTTACACGATGTACGTTATACGTTATACATTATACGTTATACGTTATACGTTATACGTTATACGTTATACGTTATACGTTATACGTTATACGTTATACGTTATACGTTATACGTTATACGTTATACGTTATATGTTTAACGTTATACGTTATACGTTGTACGTTATACGTTATACGTTTAACGTTATACGTTATACATTATACGTTATACGTTATACGTTACACGTTATACGTTATACGTTATAAGTAAATACGTTATATGTTTAACGTTATACGTTATACGTTATACGTTATTCGTTATACGTTATACGTTATACGTTTAACATTATACGTTATACGTTATACGTTATATGTTTAACGTTAAAAGTTATACGTCTAAACGTTATACGTTGTACGTTATAGGTTATACGTTTAACATTATACGTTATACGTTATACGTTATGCGTTATACGTTATACGTTATACGTTATACGTTATACGTTATACGTTATACGTTATACGTTATACGTTATACGTTATGCGTTATACGTTATACGTTATACGTTATACGTTATACGTAATACGTTATACGTTATACGTTATACGTTATACGTTATACGTTATAGGTTATACGTTTAACATTGTACGTTATACGTTATACGTTATAAGTTATACGTTATACGTTATACATTATACGTTATACGTTATACGTTACACGTTATACGTTATACGTTATAAGTAAATACGTTATATGTTTAACGTTATACGTTATACGTTATACGTTATACGTTATACGTTATACGTTATACGTTATACGTTATTCGTTATACGTTATACGTTATACGTTATACGTTTAACATTATACGTTATACGTTATATGTTTAACGTTAAAAGTTATACGTTATACGTTATACGTTATACGTTATACGTTATACGTTATACGTTATACGTTATACGTTATACGTTATACGTTGTACGTTGTACGTTGTACGTTAATCGTTATACGTTATACGTTATACGTTATACGTTATACGTTATACGTTATACGTTATACGTTATACGTTATACGTTATACGTTATACGTTATACGTTATACGTTATACGTTATACGTTATACGTTATACGTTATACGTTATACGATATACGTTATACGTTTAACATTATACATTATACGTTATACGTTATGCGTTATACGTTATACGTTATACGTTATACATTATACGTTGTACGTTATACGTTATACGTTATACGTTATACATTATACGTTATACGTTACACGATGTACGTTATACGTTATACATTATACGTTATACGTTATACGTTATACGTTATACGTTATACGTTATACGTTATACGTTATACGTTATACGTTATACGTTATACGTTATACGTTATACGTTATATGTTTAACGTTATACGTTATACGTTGTACGTTATACGTTATACGTTTAACGTTATACGTTATACATTATACGTTATACGTTATACGTTACACGTTATACGTTATACGTTATAAGTAAATACGTTATATGTTTAACGTTATACGTTATACGTTATACGTTATTCGTTATACGTTATACGTTATACGTTTAACATTATACGTTATACGTTATACGTTATATGTTTAACGTTAAAAGTTATACGTCTAAACGTTATACGTTGTACGTTATAGGTTATACGTTTAACATTATACGTTATACGTTATACGTTATGCGTTATACGTTATACGTTATACGTTATACGTTATACGTTATACGTTATACGTTATACGTTATACGTTATACGTTATACGTTATACGTTATACGTTATACGTTATACGTTATACGTTATACGTTATACGTTATACGTTATACGTTATACGTTATACGTTATACGTTATACGTTATATGTTTAACGTTATACGTTATACGTTGTACGTTATACGTTATACGTTTAACGTTATACGTTATACATTATACGTTATACGTTATACGTTACACGTTATACGTTATACGTTATAAGTAAATACGTTATATGTTTAACGTTATACGTTATACGTTATACGTTATACGTTATACGTTATACGTTATACGTTATACGTTATACGTTATATGTTTAACGTTATACGTTATACGTTGTACGTTATACGTTATACGTTTAACGTTATACGTTATACATTATACGTTATACGTTATACGTTACACGTTATACGTTATACGTTATAAGTAAATACGTTATATGTTTAACGTTATACGTTATACGTTATACGTTATTCGTTATACGTTATACGTTATACGTTTAACATTATACGTTATACGTTATACGTTATATGTTTAACGTTAAAAGTTATACGTCTAAACGTTATACGTTGTACGTTATAGGTTATACGTTTAACATTATACGTTATACGTTATACGTTATGCGTTATACGTTATACGTTATACGTTATACGTTATACGTTATACGTTATACGTTATACGTTATACGTTATACGTTATACGTTATACGTTATGCGTTATACGTTATACGTTATACGTTATACGTTATACGTAATACGTTATACGTTATACGTTATACGTTATACGTTATACGTTATACGTTATGCGTTATACGTTATACGTTATATGTTTAACGATATACGTTATACGTTATACGTTATACGTTATACGTTATACGTTATACGTTATACGTTGTACGTTGTACGTTATACGTTATACATTATACGTTATACGTTATACGTTATATGTTTATCGTTGTACGTTATACGTTATACGTTATAGGTTATAAGTTTAACATTATACGTTACACGTTATACGTTATGCGCTATACGTTATACGTTTAACGTTACACGTTATACATTATACGTTACACGTTTAAACGTTATACGTTGTACGTTATAGTTTATACGTTTAACATTATACATTATACGTTATGCGTTATACGTTATACGTTATACGTTATACGTTATACGTTATACGTTATACGTTATACGTTATACGTTATACGTTATACGTTATACGTTATACGTTATACGTTATACGTTATACGTTATACGTTATACGTTATACGTTATACGTTATACGTTATACGTTATACGTTATACGTTATACGTTATACGTTATACGTTGTACGTTGTACGTTATACGTTATACGTTATACGTTATAATTTATTCGTTATACGTTATACGTTATAAGTTATACGTTATACGTTATACGTTATACGTTATACGTTATACGTTATACGTTATACGTTATACGTTATACGTTATACGTTATACGTTATACGTTATACGTTATACATTATACGTTATACGTTACACGATGTACGTTATACGTTATACATTATACGTTATACGTTATACGTCATACGTTATACGTTATACGTTATACGTTATACGTTATACATTATACGTAATACGTCTAAACGTTACACGTTGTACGTTATAGGTTATACGTTTAACATTGTACGTTATACGTTATACGTTATAAGTTATACGTTATACGTTATACGTTATACGTTATACGTTATACGTTATACGTTATACGTTATACGTTATACGTTATACATTATACGTTATACGTTATACGTTACACGTTATACGTTATACGTTATAAGTAAATACGTTATATGTTTAACGTTATACGTTATACGTTTAACGTTATACGTTATACATTATACGTTATACGTTATACGTTATACGTTATACGTTATACGTTATACGTTATACGTTATACGTTATACGTAATACGTTTATCGTTATACGTTATACGTTATACGTTTAACGTTACACGTTATACATTATACTTTATATGTTTAAACGTTATACGTTGTACGTTATAGGTTATACGTTTAACATTATACGTTATACGTTATGCGTTATACGTTATACGTTATACGTTATACGTTATACGTTATACGTTATACGTTATACGTTATACGTTATACGTTATACGTTATACGTTATACGTTATACGTTATACGTTATACGTTATACGTTATACGTTATACGTTATACGTTATACGTTATACGTTATACGTTATACATTATACGTTATACGTTATACGTTATACGTTATACGTTATACGTTATACGTTATACGTTATACGTTATACGTTATACGTTATACGTTATACGTTATACGTTATACGTTATACATTATACGTTATACGTTATACGTTACACGTTATACGTTATACGTTATAAGTAAATACGTTATATGTTTAACGTTATACGTTATACGTTATACGTTATACGTTATACGTTATACGTTATACGTTATACGTTATTCGTTATACGTTATACGTTATACGTTATACGTTTAACATTATACGTTATACGTTATATGTTTAACGTTAAAAGTTATACGTTATACGTTATACGTTATACGTTATACGTTATACGTTATACGTTATACGTTATACGTTATACGTTATACGTTGTACGTTGTACGTTGTACGTTAATCGTTATACGTTATACGTTATACGTTATACGTTATACGTTATACGTTATACGTTATACGTTATACGTTATACGTTATACGTTATACGTTATACGTTATACGTTATACGTTATACGTTATACGTTATACGTTATACGTTATACGATATACGTTATACGTTTAACATTATACATTATACGTTATACGTTATGCGTTATACGTTATACGTTATACGTTATACATTATACGTTGTACGTTATACGTTATACGTTATACGTTATACATTATACGTTATACGTTACACGATGTACGTTATACGTTATACATTATACGTTATACGTTATACGTTATACGTTATACGTTATACGTTATACGTTATACGTTATACGTTATACGTTATACGTTATACGTTATACGTTATACGTTATATGTTTAACGTTATACGTTATACGTTGTACGTTATACGTTATACGTTTAACGTTATACGTTATACATTATACGTTATACGTTATACGTTACACGTTATACGTTATACGTTATAAGTAAATACGTTATATGTTTAACGTTATACGTTATACGTTATACGTTATTCGTTATACGTTATACGTTATACGTTTAACATTATACGTTATACGTTATACGTTATATGTTTAACGTTAAAAGTTATACGTCTAAACGTTATACGTTGTACGTTATAGGTTATACGTTTAACATTATACGTTATACGTTATACGTTATGCGTTATACGTTATACGTTATACGTTATACGTTATACGTTATACGTTATACGTTATACGTTATACGTTATACGTTATGCGTTATACGTTATACGTTATACGTTATACGTTATACGTAATACGTTATACGTTATACGTTATACGTTATACGTTATACGTTATACGTTATACGTTATGCGTTATACGTTATACGTTATATGTTTAACGATATACGTTATACGTTATACGTTATACGTTATACGTTATACGTTATACGTTGTACGTTGTACGTTATACGTTATACATTATACGTTATACGTTATACGTTATATGTTTATCGTTGTACGTTATACGTTATACGTTATAGGTTATAAGTTTAACATTATACGTTACACGTTATACGTTATGCGCAATACGTTATACGTTTAACGTTACACGTTATACATTATACGTTACACGTTTAAACGTTATACGTTGTACGTTATAGTTTATACGTTTAACATTATACATTATACGCTATGCGTTATACGTTATACGTTATACGTTATACGTTATACGTTATACGTTATACGTTATACGTTATACGTTATACGTTATACGTTATACGTTATACGTTATACGTTATACGTTATACGTTATACGTTATACGTTATACGTTATACGTTATACGTTATACGTTATACGTTATACGTTATACGTTATACGTTATACGTTATACGTTATACGTTACACGTTATACGTTATACGTTATAAGTAAATACGTTATATGTTTAACGTTATACGTTATACGTTTAACGTTATACGTTATACATTATACGTTATACGTTATACGTTATACGTTATACGTTATACGTTATACGTTATACGTTATACGTTATACGTTATACGTTATACGTTATACGTTATACGTTATACGTAATACGTTTATCGTTATACGTTATACGTTATACGTTTAACGTTACACGTTATACATTATACTTTATACGTTTAAACGTTATACGTTGTATGTTATAGGTTATACGTTTAACATTATACGTTATACGTTATGCGTTATACGTTATACGTTATACGTTATACGTTATACGTTATACGTTATACGTTATACGTTATACGTTATACGTTATACGTTATACGTTACACGATGTACGTTATACGTTATACGTTATACGTTATACGTTATACGTTATACGTTGTACGTTGTACGTTGTACGTTATACGTTATACGTTATACGTTATAATTTATACGTTATACGTTATACGTTATAAGTTATACGTTATACGGTATACGTTATACGTTATACGTTATACGTTATACGTTATACATTATACGTTATACGTTATACGTTATACGTTATACGTTATACGTTATACATTATACGTTATACGTTATACGTTACACGTTATACGTTATACGTTATAAGTAAATACGTTATATGTTTAACGTTATACGTTATACGTTATACGTTATACGTTATACGTTATACGTTATACGTTATACGTTATTCGTTATACGTTATACGTTATACGTTATACGTTTAACATTATACGTTATACGTTATATGTTTAACGTTAAAAGTTATACGTTATACGTTATACGTTATACGTTATACGTTATACGTTATACGTTATACGTTATACGTTATACGTTGTACGTTGTACGTTGTACGTTAATCGTTATACGTTATACGTTATACGTTATACGTTATACGTTATACGTTATTCGTTATACGTTATACGTTATACGTTATACTTTATACGTTATACGTTATACGTTATACGTTATACGTTATACGTTATACGTTATACGTTATACGTTATACGTTATACGTTATACGTTATACGTTATACGTTATACGTTATACGTTATACGTTATACGTTATACGTTATACGTTATACGTTATACGTTATACGTTATACGTTATACGATATACGTTATACGTTTAACATTATACATTATACGTTATACGTTATGCGTTATACGTTATACGTTATACGTTATACATTATACGTTGTACGTTATACCTTATACGTTATACGTTATACATTATACGTTATACGTTACACGATGTACGTTATACGTTATACATTATACGTTATACGTTATACGTTATACGTTATACGTTATACGTTATACGTTATACGTTATACGTTATACGTTATACGTTATACGTTATACGTTATACGTTATATGTTTAACGTTATACGTTATACGTTGTACGTTATACGTTATACGTTTAACGTTATACGTTATACATTATACGTTATACGTTATACGTTACACGTTATACGTTATACGTTATAAGTAAATACGTTATATGTTTAACGTTATACGTTATACGTTATACGTTATTCGTTATACGTTATACGTTATACGTTTAACATTATACGTTATACGTTATACGTTATATGTTTAACGTTAAAAGTTATACGTCTAAACGTTATACGTTGTACGTTATAGGTTATACGTTTAACATTATACGTTATACGTTATACGTTATGCGTTATACGTTATACGTTATACGTTATACGGTATACGTTATACGTTATACGTTATACGTTATACGTTATACGTTATGCGTTATACGTTATACGTTATACGTTATACGTTATACGTAATACGTTATACGTTATACGTTATACGTTATACGTTATACGTTATGCGTTATACGTTATACGTTATATGTTTAACGATATACGTTATACGTTATACGTTATACGTTATACGTTATACGTTATACGTTACACGTTATACGTTATACGTTATAAGTAAATACGTTATATGTTTAACGTTATACGTTATACGTTTAACGTTATACGTTATACATTATACGTTATACGTTATACGTTATACGTTATACGTTATACGTTATACGTTATACGTTATACGTTATACGTTATACGTTATACGTTATACGTTATACGTTATACGTAATACGTTTATCGTTATACGTTATACGTTATACGTTTAACGTTACACGTTATACATTATACTTTATACGTTTAAACGTTATACGTTGTATGTTATAGGTTATACGTTTAACATTATACGTTATACGTTATGCGTTATACGTTATACGTTATACGTTATACGTTATACGTTATACGTTATACGTTATACGTTATACGTTATACGTTATACGTTATACGTTATACGTTATACGTTATACGTTATACGTTATACGTTATACGTTATACGTTATACGTTATACGTTGTACGTTGTACGTTGTACGTTATACGTTATACGTTATACGTTATAATTTATACGTTATACGTTATACGTTATAAGTTATACGTTATACGGTATACGTTATACGTTATACGTTATACGTTATACGTTATACATTATACGTTATACGTTATACGTTATACGTTATACGTTATACGTTATACATTATACGTTATACGTTATACGTTACACGTTATACGTTATACGTTATAAGTAAATACGTTATATGTTTAACGTTATACGTTATACGTTATACGTTATACGTTATACGTTATACGTTATACGTTATACGTTATTCGTTATACGTTATACGTTATACGTTATACGTTTAACATTATACGTTATACGTTATATGTTTAACGTTAAAAGTTATACGTTATACGTTATACGTTATACGTTATACGTTATACGTTATACGTTATACGTTATACGTTATACGTTGTACGTTGTACGTTGTACGTTAATCGTTATACGTTATACGTTATACGTTATACGTTATACGTTATACGTTATTCGTTATACGTTATACGTTATACGTTATACTTTATACGTTATACGTTATACGTTATACGTTATACGTTATACGTTATACGTTATACGTTATACGTTATACGTTATACGTTATACGTTATACGTTATACGTTATACGTTATACGTTATACGTTATACGTTATACGTTATACGTTATACGTTATACGTTATACGTTATACGTTATACGTTATACGTTATACGATATACGTTATACGTTTAACATTATACATTATACGTTATACGTTATGCGTTATACGTTATACGTTATACGTTATACATTATACGTTGTACGTTATACCTTATACGTTATACGTTATACATTATACGTTATACGTTACACGATGTACGTTATACGTTATACATTATACGTTATACGTTATACGTTATACGTTATACGTTATACGTTATACGTTATACGTTATACGTTATACGTTATACGTTATACGTTATACGTTATACGTTATATGTTTAACGTTATACGTTATACGTTGTACGTTATACGTTATACGTTTAACGTTATACGTTATACATTATACGTTATACGTTATACGTTACACGTTATACGTTATACGTTATAAGTAAATACGTTATATGTTTAACGTTATACGTTATACGTTATACGTTATTCGTTATACGTTATACGTTATACGTTTAACATTATACGTTATACGTTATACGTTATATGTTTAACGTTAAAAGTTATACGTCTAAACGTTATACGTTGTACGTTATAGGTTATACGTTTAACATTATACGTTATACGTTATACGTTATGCGTTATACGTTATACGTTATACGTTATACGTTATACGTTATACGTTATACGTTATACGTTATACGTTATACGTTATGCGTTATACGTTATACGTTATACGTTATACGTTATACGTAATACGTTATACGTTATACGTTATACGTTATACGTTATACGTTATGCGTTATACGTTATACGTTATATGTTTAACGATATACGTTATACGTTATACGTTATACGTTATACGTTATACGTTATACGTTGTACGTTGTACGTTATACGTTATACATTATACGTTATACGTTATACGTTATATGTTTATCGTTGTACGTTATACGTTATACGTTATAGGTTATAAGTTTAACATTATACGTTACACGTTATACGTTATGCGCAATACGTTATACGTTTAACGTTACACGTTATACATTATACGTTACACGTTTAAACGTTATACGTTGTACGTTATAGTTTATACGTTTAACATTATACATTATACGCTATGCGTTATACGTTATACGTTATACGTTATACGTTATACGTTATACGTTATACGTTATACGTTATACGTTATACGTTATACGTTATACGTTATACGTTATACGTTATACGTTATACGTTATACGTTATACGTTATACGTTATACGTTATACGTTATACGTTATACGTTATACGTTATACGTTATACGTTATACGTTATACGTTATACGTTATACGTTGTACGGTGTACGTTATACGTTATACGTTATACGTTATAATTTATTCGTTATACGTTATACGTTATAAGTTATACGTTATACGTTATACGTTATACGTTATACGTTATACGTTATACGTTATACGTTATACGTTATACGTTATACGTTATACGTTATACGTTATACGTTATACGTTATACGTTATACATTATACGTTATACGTTACACGATGTACGTTATACGTTATACATTATACGTTATACGTTATACGTCATACGTTATACGTTATACGTTATACGTTATACGTTATACGTTATACGTTATACATTATACGTAATACGTCTAAACGTTATACGTTGTACGTTATAGGTTATACGTTTAACATTGTACGTTATACGTTATACGTTATAAGTTATACGTTATACGTTATACGTTATACGTTATACGTTATACGTTATACGTTATACGTTATACGTTATACATTATACGTTATACGTTATACGTTACACGTTATACGTTATACGTTATAAGTAAATACGTTATATGTTTAACGTTATACGTTATACGTTTAACGTTATACGTTATACATTATACGTTATACGTTATACGTTATACGTTATACGTTATACGTTATACGTTATACGTTATACGTTATACGTTATACGTAATACGTTTATCGTTATACGTTATACGTTATACGTTTAACGTTACACGTTATACATTATACTTTATACGTTTAAACGTTATACGTTGTACGTTATAGGTTATACGTTTAACATTATACGTTATACGTTATGCGTTATACGTTATACGTTATACGTTATACGTTATACGTTATACGTTATACGTTATACGTTATACGTTATTCGTTATACGTTATACGTTATACGTTATACGTTATACGTTATACGTTATACGTTATACGTTATACGTTGTACGTTGTACGTTGTACGTTATACGTTATACGTTATACGTTATAATTTATACGTTATACGTTATACGTTATAAGTTATACGTTATACGGTATACGTTATACGTTATACGTTATACGTTATACGTTATACGTTATACATTATACGTTATACGTTACACGATGTACGTTATACGTTATACATTATACGTTATACGTTATACGTCATACGTTATACGTTATACGTTATACGTTATACGTTATACATTATACGTTATACGTTATACGTTATACGTTATACGTTATACGTTATACGTTATACGTTATACGTTATACGTTATACGTTATACGTTATACGTTATACGTTATACGTTATACGTTATACATTATACGTTATACGTTATACGTTACACGTTATACGTTATACGTTATAAGTAAATACGTTATATGTTTAACGTTATACGTTATACGTTTAACGTTATACGTTATACATTATACGTTATACGTTATACGTTATACGTTATACGTTATACGTTATACGTTATACGTTATACGTTATACGTTATACGTTATACGTTATACGTTATTCTTTTATCGTTATACGTTATACGTTATACGTTTAACGTTACACGTTAAACATTATACGTTATACGTTATACATTATACGTTGTACGTTTAACGTTATACGTTATACGTTTAACGTTACACGTTAAACATTATACGTTATACGATATAGATTATAAGTTTAACATTATACGTTACACGTTATACGTTATGCGCTATACGTTATACGTTTAACGTTACACATTATACATTATACGTTATACGTTTAAACGTTATACGTTGTACGTTATAGGTTATACGTTTAACATTATACGTTATACGTTATGCGTTATACGTTATACGTTATACGTTATACGTTATACGTCATACGTTATACGTTATACGTTATACGTTATACGTTGTACGTTGTACGTTACACGTTATACGTTATACGTTATAATTTATACGTTATACGTTATACGTTATACGTTATACGTTATACGTTATACGTTATACGTTATACGTTATACGTTATACGTTATACGTTATACGTTATACGTTATACGTTATACGTTATACGTTATACGTTATACGTTATACGTTATACGTTATACGTTATACGTTATACGTTATACGTTATACGTTATACGTTATACGTTATACGTTATACGTTATACGTTATACGTTATACGTTATACGTTATACGTTATACGTTATACGTTATACGTTATACGTTATACGTTATACGTTATACGTTATACGTTATACGTTATACGTTATACGTTATACGTTATACGTTATACGTTATACGTTATACGTTATACGTTTAACGTTACACGTTATACATTATACGTTATACGTTATAGGTTATAAGTTTAACATTATACGTTACACGTTATACGTTATGCGCTATACGTTATACGTTTAACGTTACACGTTATACATTATACGTTATACGTTTAAACGTTATACGTTGTACGTTATAGGTTATACGTTTAACATTATACGTTATACGTTATGCGTTATACGTTATACGTTATACGTTATACGTTATACGTTATACGTTATACGTTATACGTTATACGTTATACGTTATACGTTATACGTTATACGTTATACGTTATACGTTATACGTTATACGTTATACGTTATACGTTATACGTTATACGTTATACGTTATACGTTATACGTTATACGTTATACGTTATACGTTATACGTTATACGTTATACGTTATACGTTATACGTTATACGTTATACGTTATACGTTATACGTTATACGTTATACGTTATACGTTATACGTTATACGTTATACGTTATACGTTATATGTTTAACGTTATACGTTATACGTTGTACGTTATACGTTATACGTTTAACGTTATACGTTATACATTATACGTTATACGTTATACGTTATACGTTATACGTTATACGTTATACGTTATACGTTATACGTTATACGTTATACGTTATACGTTATACGTTATACGTTATACGTTATACGTTATACGTTATACGTTATACGTTATACGTTATACGTTATACGTTATAATTTATACGTTATACGTTTAACATTATACGTTATACGTTATGCGTTATACGTTATACGCTATACGTTATACGTTATACGTTATACGTTATACGTTATACGTTATACGTTATTCGTTATACGTTATACGTTATACGTTATACGTTATACGTTATACGTTATACGTTATACGTTATACGCTGTACGTTGTACGTTGTACGTTATACGTTATACGTTATACGTTATAATTTATACGTTATACGTTATACGTTATAAGTTATACGTTATACGGTATACGTTATACGTTATACGTTATACGTTATACGTTATACGTTATACATTATACGTTATACGTTACACGATGTACGTTATACGTTATACATTATACGTTATACGTTATACGTCATACGTTATACGTTATACGTTATACGTTATACGTTATACATTATACGTTATACGTTATACGTTATACGTTATACGTTATACGTTATACGTTATACGTTATACGTTATACGTTATACGTTATACGTTATACGTTATACGTTATACGTTATACATTATACGTTATACGTTATACGTTACACGTTATACGTTATACGTTATAAGTAAATACGTTATATGTTTAACGTTATACGTTATACGTTTAACGTTATACGTTATACATTATACGTTATACGTTATACGTTATACGTTATACGTTATACGTTATACGTTATACGTTATACGTTATACGTTATACGTTATACGTTATTCTTTTATCGTTATACGTTATACGTTATACGTTTAACGTTACACGTTAAACATTATACGTTATACGTTATACATTATACGTTGTACGTTTAACGTTATACGTTATACGTTTAACGTTACACGTTAAACATTATACGTTATACGTTATAGATTATAAGTTTAACATTATACGTTACACGTTATACGTTATGCGCTATACGTTATACGTTTAACGTTACACATTATACACTATACGTTATACGTTTAAACGTTATACGTTGTACGTTATAGGTTATACGTTTAACATTATACGTTATACGTTATGCGTTATACGTTATACGTTATACGTTATACGTTATACGTCATACGTTATACGTTATACGTTATACGTTATACGTTGTACGTTGTACGTTACACGTTATACGTTATACGTTATAATTTATACGTTATACGTTATACGTTATACGTTATACGTTATACGTTATACGTTATACGTTATACGTTATACGTTATACGTTATACGTTATACGTTATACGTTATACGTTATACGTTATACGTTATACGTTATACGTTATACGTTATACGTTATACGTTATACGTTATACGTTATACGTTATACGTTATACGTTATACGTTATACGTTATACGTTATACGTTATACGTTATACGTTATACGTTATACGTTATACGTTATACGTTATACGTTATACGTTATACGTTATACGTTATACGTTATACGTTATACGTTATACGTTATACGTTATACGTTATACGTTATACGTTATACGTTATACGTTATACGTTATACGTTATACGTTATACGTTATACGTTATACGTTTAACGTTACACGTTATACATTATACGTTATACGTTATAGGTTATAAGTTTAACATTATACGTTACACGTTATACGTTATGCGCTATACGTTATACGTTTAACGTTACACGTTATACATTATACGTTATACGTTTAAACGTTATACGTTGTACGTTATAGGTTATACGTTTAACATTATACGTTATACGTTATGCGTTATACGTTATACGTTATACGTTATACGTTATACGTTATACGTTATACGTTATACGTTATACGTTATACGTTATACGTTATACGTTATACGTTATACGTTATACGTTATACGTTATACGTTATACGTTATACGTTATACGTTATACGTTATACGTTATACGTTATACGTTATACGTTATACGTTATACGTTATACGTTATACGTTATACGTTATACGTTATACGTTATACGTTATACGTTATACGTTATACGTTATACGTTATACGTTATATGTTTAACGTTATACGTTATACGTTGTACGTTATACGTTATACGTTTAACGTTATACGTTATACATTATACGTTATACGTTATACGTTATACGTTATACGTTATACGTTATACGTTATACGTTATACGTTATACGTTATACGTTATACGTTATACGTTATACGTTATACGTTATACGTTATACGTTATACGTTATACGTTATACGTTATACGTTATAATTTATACGTTATACGTTTAACATTATACGTTATACGTTATGCGTTATACGTTATACGCTATACGTTATACGTTATACGTTATACGTTATACGTTATACGTTATACGTTATACGTTATACGTTATACGTTATACGTTATACGTTATACGTTATACGTTATACGTTATACGTTATACGTTATACGTTATACGTTATACGTTATACGTTATACGTTATACGTTATACGTTATACGTTATACGTTATACGTTATACGTTATACGTTATACGTTATACGTTATACGTTATACGTTATACGTTATACGTTATACGTTATACGTTATACGTTATACGTTATACGTTATACGTTATACGTTATACGTTATACGTTATACGTTATACGTTATACGTTATACGTTATACGTTATACGTTATACGTTATCCGTTATACGTTATACGTTATACGTTATACGTTATACGTTATACGTTATACGTTATACGTTATACGTTATACGTTATACGTTATACGTTATACGTTATACGTTATACGTTATACGTTATACGTTATACGTTATACGTTATACGTTATACGTTATACGTTATACGTTATACGTTATACGTTTTACGTTATACGTTATACGTTATACGTTATACGTTATACGTTATACGTTATACGTTATACGTTATACGTTATACGTTATACGTTATACGTTATACGTTATACGTTATACGTTATACGATATACGTTATACGTTTAACATTATACGTTATACGTTATGCGTTATACGTTATACGTTATACGTTATACATTATACGTTGTACGTTGTACGTTTAACGTTATACGTTATACGTTTAACGTTACACGTTAAACATTATACGTTATACGTTATACATTATACGTTGTACGTTTAACGTTATACGTTATACGTTTAACGTTACACGTTAAACATTATACGTTATACGTTATAGATTATAAGTTTAACATTATACGTTACACGTTATACGTTATGCGCTATACGTTATACGTTTAACGTTACACATTATACATTATACGTTATACGTTT
The DNA here is from genome assembly GCA_916610235.2 of Lasioglossum morio. Classification (NCBI taxonomy): domain Eukaryota; kingdom Metazoa; phylum Arthropoda; class Insecta; order Hymenoptera; family Halictidae; genus Lasioglossum; species Lasioglossum morio. The sequence goes on along the minus strand of CAKAJA020000737.1, from coordinate 7,169 downwards.
AAACGTTATACGTTGTACGTTATAGGTTATACGTTTAACATTATACGTTATACGTTATGAGTTATACGTTATACGTTATACGTTATACGTTATACGTCATACGTTATACGTTATACGTTATACGTTATACGTTGTACGTTGTACGTTACACGTTATACGTTATACGTTATAATTTATACGTTATACGTTATACGTTATACCTTATACGTTATACGTTATACGCTATACGTTATACGTTATACGTTATACGTTATACGTTATACGTTATACGTTATACGTTATACGTTATACGTTATACGTTATACGTTATACGTTATACGTTATACGTTATACGTTATACGTTATACGTTATACGTTATACGTTATACGTTATACGTTATACGTTATACGTTATACGTTATACGTTATACGTTATACGTTATACGTTATACGTTATACGTTATACGTTATACGTTATACGTTATACGTTATACGTTATACGTTATACGTTATACGTTATACGTTATACGTTATACGTTATACGTTATACGTTATACGTTATACGTTATACGTTATACGTTATACGTTATACGTTATACGTTATACGTTATACGTTATACGTTATACGTTATACGTTATACGTTATACGTTATACGTTATACGTTATACGTTATACGTTATACGTTATACGTTATACGTTATACGTTATACGTTATACGTTATACGTTATACGTTATACGTTATACGTTATACGTTATACGTTATACGTTATACGTTATACGTTATACGTTATACGTTATACGTTATACGTTATACGTTATACGTTATACGTTATACGTTATACGTTATACGTTATACGTTATACGTTATACGTTATAGGTTATACGTTTAACATTATACGTTATACGTTATGCGTTATACGTTATACGTTATACATTATACGTTACACGTTACACGATGTACGTTATACGTTATACGTTATACGTTATACGTTATACGTTATACGTTATACGTTATACGTTATACGTTATACGTTTATCGTTATACGTTATACGTTATACGTTTAACGTTACACGTTATACATTATACTTTATACGTTTAAACGTTATACGTTGTACGTTATAGGTTATACGTTTAACATTATACGTTATACGTTATTCGTTATACGTTATACGTTATATGTTTAACGATATACGTTATACGTTATATGTTTAACGATAAACGTTATACGTTATACGTTATACGTTATACGTTATACGTTATACGTTATACGTTATACGTTATACGTTGTACGTTGTACGTTATACGTTATACATTATACGTTATACGTTATACGTTATATGTTTATCGTTGTACGTTATACGTTATACGTTATAGGTTATAAGTTTAACATTATACGTTACACGTTATACGTTATGCGCTATACGTTATACGTTTAACGTTACACGTTATACATTATACGTTATACGTTTAAACGTTATACGTTGTACGTTATAGGTTATACGTTTAACATTATACGTTATACGTTATGCGTTTTACGTTATACGTTATACGTTATACGTTATACGTTATACGTTATACGTTATACGTTATACGTTATACGTTATACGTTATACGTTATACATTATACGTTATACGTTACACGTTATACGTTATACGTTATACGTTATACGTTATACGTTATACGTTATACGTTATACGTTATACGTTATACGTTATACGTTATACGTTATACGTTATACGTTATACGTTATACGTTATACGTTATACGTTATACGTTATACGTTATACGTTATACGTTTATCGTTATACGTTATACGTTATACGTTTAACGTTACACGTTATACATTATACTTTATACGTTTAAACGTTATACGTTGTACGTTATAGGTTATACGTTTAACATTATACGTTATACGTTATTCGTTATACGTTATACGTTATATGTTTAACGATATACGTTATACGTTATATGTTTAACGATAAACGTTATACGTTATACGTTATACGTTATACGTTATACGTTATACGTTATACGTTATACGTTATACGTTATACGTTGTACGTTGTACGTTATACGTTATACATTATACGTTATACGTTATACGTTATATGTTTATCGTTGTACGTTATACGTTATACGTTATAGGTTATAAGTTTAACATTATACGTTACACGTTATACGTTATGCGCTATACGTTATACGTTTAACGTTACACGTTATACATTATACGTTATACGTTTAAACGTTATACGTTGTACGTTATAGGTTATACGTTTAACATTATACGTTATACGTTATGCGTTTTACGTTATACGTTATACGTTATACGTTATACGTTATACGTTATACGTTATACGTTATACGTTATACGTTATACGTTATACGTTATACGTTATACGTTATACGTTATACGTTATACGTTATACATTATACGTTATACGTTACACGATGTACGTTATACGTTATACATTATACGTTATACGTTATACGTCATACGTTATACGTTATACGTTATACGTTATACGTTATACGTTATACGTTATACGTTATACGTTATACGTTATACGTTATACGTTATACGTTATACGTTATACGTTATACGTTATACGTTATACGTTATACGTTATACGTTATACGTTATACGTTATACGTTATACGTTATACGTTATACGTTATACGTTATACGTTATACGTTATACGTTATACGTTATACGTTATACGTTATACGTTATACGTTATACGTTATACGTTATACGTTATACGTTATACGTTATACGTTATACGTTGTACGTTGTACGTTATATGTTATACGTTATACGTTATAATTTATACGTTATACGTTATACGTTATACGTTATACGTTATAAGTTATACGTTATACGTTATACGTTATACGTTATACGTTATACGTTATACGTTATACGTTATACGTTATACATTATACGTTACACGTTACACGATGTACGTTATACGTTATACGTTATACGTTATACGTTATACGTTATACGTTATACGTTATACGTTATACGTTTATCGTTATACGTTATACGTTATACGTTTAACGTTACACGTTATACATTATACTTTATACGTTTAAACGTTATACGTTGTACGTTATAGGTTATACGTTTAACATTATACGTTATACGTTATTCGTTATACGTTATACGTTATATGTTTAACGATATACGTTATACGTTATATGTTTAACGATAAACGTTATACGTTATACGTTATACGTTATACGTTATACGTTATACGTTATACGTTATACGTTATACGTTATACGTTATACGTTGTACGTTGTACGTTATACGTTATACATTATACGTTATACGTTATACGTTATATGTTTATCGTTGTACGTTATACGTTATACGTTATAGGTTATAAGTTTAACATTATACGTTACACGTTATACGTTATGCGCTATACGTTATACGTTTAACGTTACACGTTATACATTATACGTTATACGTTTAAACGTTATACGTTGTACGTTATAGGTTATACGTTTAACATTATACGTTATACGTTATGCGTTTTACGTTATACGTTATACGTTATACGTTATACGTTATACGTTATACGTTATACGTTATACGTTATACGTTATACGTTATACGTTATACGTTATACGTTATACATTATACGTTATACGTTACACGATGTACGTTATACGTTATACATTATACGTTATACGTTATACGTCATACGTTATACGTTATACGTTATACGTTATACGTTATACGTTATACGTTATACGTTATACGTTATACGTTATACGTTATACGTTATACGTTATACGTTATACGTTATACGTTATACGTTATACGTTATACGTTATACGTTATACGTTATACGTTATACGTTATACGTTATACGTTATACGTTATACGTTATACGTTATACGTTATACGTTATACGTTATACGTTATACGTTATACGTTATACGTTATACGTTATACGTTATACGTTATACGTTATACGTTATACGTTATACGTTATACGTTATACGTTATACGTTATACGTTATACGTTATACGTTATACGTTATACGTTATACGTTATACGTTATACGTTATACGTTATACGTTATACGTTATACGTTATACGTTATACGTTATACGTTATACGTTATACGTTATACGTTATACGTTATACGTTATACGTTATACGTTATACGTTATACGTTATACGTTATACGTTATACGTTATACGTTATACGTTATACGTTATACGTTATACGTTATACGTTATACGTTATACGTTATACGTTATACGTTATACATTATACGTTATACGTTACACGATGTACGTTATACGTTATACATTATACGTTATACGTTATACGTCATACGTTATACGTTATACGTTATACGTTATACGTTATACGTTATACGTTGTACGTTATACGTTATACGTTATACATTATACGTTATACGTTATACGTTACACGTTATACGTTATACGTTATAAGTAAATACGTTATATGTTTAACGTTATACGTTATACGTTATACGTTATACGTTATACGTTATACGTTATACGTTATACGTTATGCGTTATACGTTATACGTTATACGTTATACGTTATACGTTATACGTTATACGTTATACGTTATACGTTTAACGTTACACGTTATACATTATACTTTATACGTTTAAACGTTATACGTTGTACGTTATAGGTTATACGTTATAGGTTGTACGTTGTACGTTGTACGTTATACGTTATACATTATACATTATTCGTTATACGTTATACGTTATACGTTATACGTTATACGTTATACGTTATACGTTATACGTTATACGTTATACGTTATACGTTATACGTTATACGTTATACGTTATACGTTATACGTTATACGTTATACGTTATACGTTATACGTTATACGTTATACGTTATACGTTATACGTTATACGTTATACGTTATACGTTATACGTTATACGTTATACGTTATACGTTATACGTTATACGTTATACGTTATACGTTATACGTTATACGTTATACGTTATACGTTATACGTTATACGTTATACGTTATACGTTATACGTTGTACGTTGTACGTTATATGTTATACGTTATACGTTATAATTTATACGTTATACGTTATACGTTATACGTTATACGTTATAAGTTATACGTTATACGTTATACGTTATACGTTATACGTTATACGTTATACGTTATACATTATACGTTACACGTTACACGATGTACGTTATACGTTATACGTTATACGTTATACGTTATACGTTATACGTTATACGTTATACGTTTATCGTTATACGTTATACGTTATACGTTTAACGTTACACGTTATACATTATACTTTATACGTTTAAACGTTATACGTTGTACGTTATAGGTTATACGTTTAACATTATACGTTATACGTTATTCGTTATACGTTATACGTTATATGTTTAACGATATACGTTATACGTTATATGTTTAACGATAAACGTTATACGTTATACGTTATACGTTATACGTTATACGTTATACGTTATACGTTATACGTTATACGTTATACGTTATACGTTGTACGTTGTACGTTATACGTTATACATTATACGTTATACGTTATACGTTATATGTTTATCGTTGTACGTTATACGTTATACGTTATAGGTTATAAGTTTAACATTATACGTTACACGTTATACGTTATGCGCTATACGTTATACGTTTAACGTTACACGTTATACATTATACGTTATACGTTTAAACGTTATACGTTGTACGTTATAGGTTATACGTTTAACATTATACGTTATACGTTATGCGTTTTACGTTATACGTTATACGTTATACGTTATACGTTATACGTTATACGTTATACGTTATACGTTATACGTTATACGTTATACGTTATACGTTATACGTTATACGTTATACGTTATACGTTATACATTATACGTTATACGTTACACGATGTACGTTATACGTTATACATTATACGTTATACGTTATACGTCATACGTTATACGTTATACGTTATACGTTATACGTTATACGTTATACGTTATACGTTATACGTTATACGTTATACGTTATACGTATACGTTATACGTTATACGTTATACGTTATACGTTATACGTTATACGTTATACGTTATACGTTATACGTTATACGTTATACGTTATACGTTATACGTTATACGTTATACGTTATACGTTATACGTTATACGTTATACGTTATACGTTATACGTTATACGTTATACGTTATACGTTATACGTTATACGTTATACGTTATACGTTATACGTTATACGTTATACGTTATACGTTTATACGTTATACGTTATACGTTATACGTTATACGTTATACGTTATACGTTATACGTTATACGTTATACGTTATACGTTATACGTTATACGTTATACGTTATACGTTATACGTTTATACGTTATACGTTATACGTTATACGTTATACGTTATACGTTATACGTTATACGTTATACGTTATACGTTATACGTTATACGTTATACGTTATACGTTATACGTTATACGTTATACGTTATACGTTATACGTTATACGTTATACGTTATACGTTATACGTTACGTATACGTTATACGTTATACGTTATACATTATACGTTATACGTTACACGATGTACTTTATACGTTATACATTATACGTTATACGTTATACGTTATACGTTATACGTTATACGTTATACGTTATACGTTATACGTTATACGTTATACGTTATACGTTATACGTTACACGTTATACGTTATACGTTATACGTTATACGTTATACGTTATACGTTATACGTTATACGTATACGTTATACGTTATACGTTATACGTTATACGTTGTACGTTATACGTTATACGTTATACATTATACGTTATACGTTATACGTTACACGTTATACGTTATACGTTATAAGTAAATACGTTATATGTTTAACGTTATACGTTATACGTTATACGTTGTACGTTATACGTTATACGTTATACGTTATACGTTATGCGTTATACGTTATACGTTATACGTTATACGTTATACGTTATACGTTATACGTTATACGTTTAACGTTACACGTTATACATTATACTTTATACGTTTAAACGTTATACGTTGTACGTTATAGGTTATACGTTATAGGTTGTACGTTGTACGTTGTACGTTATACGTTATACATTATACATTATTCGT